>PVJS01022712.1:0-30281 GCA_004027185.1 Glis glis
ATTCTAAATCAGAGTTGGCCGGCTGAAAGTGCTGAATCTTTGCAGTTACACAAGGCATTCAGGTATACATCCCTGGTTAAGAGTAATGAACTAAACCAGGCACAGTGGCACACACCTGTAATCCCAGTACTTGGGAAGCTGAGACAGGACTACAGGTTCAAGACCAGCCTCAGCAACCTAGCGAGGCCCTAATTAAAAATAAAACAATAAAAAAAAGTCTGAGGGTATAGCTCAGAGGTAGAATGCCGAGTTCAATCCCAGGACCACCCAAAAAAAAAAAAGAATATAAAATTATGCTGCATTCTTCATTCTGTGCTAGCCTTCTATTTAAATGGCCTTAAACAGCTGGGCGTGGTGGTACATGCTAGTAATCCCAGTACTTGGGAGGCTGAGACAGGAGGATGGCAGGTTCGAGGCCAGTCTCACCAAGTGAGGCCCTCCACAACTTAGTGAGACCCTACATCAAAACAAACAAACAAAAAAATAGGGCTGGGGTTGTAGCTCAGAGGTAGAATGCCCCAGGGTTCAATCCGTAACACCATAAGAAATAAATAAACGGCCTGGAAGGAAGAGAGGCTTGTTTACACATCCAGATGATAAGTAGTGTGTAAGTCTCTAAAAACCTTAGAAAAAGAAGAGCCTGTACTAAAACTTCAGTGAAGCATCCCAGGAAAGCAGCAGGCATACCAGCCGACTGCCATGCCTGAGCCTGGAAAACAGTTGCACATCAAAAAACAAATTATAGGGAAAAGTCACATCTGATGTGCATCGTATGGTTTCTGCAACAACAGTGAATTTGCTTCTCTAAACTAAGGCTATGGTTAAAAAAAATAAAATCTATCCTAAAGTACCCATCAGAAAGATGTGAGACAACAACCCAAAATAACAAGGAGAGACCCAAGTTTTCAAAATGGTATTAGAATATTCTGTAAAAATGCTAATATTACATCAATAAAACAATATGCTATCAGTAAAATATCAATTTAATGAAATATTAATTGATGTCCACAGCATGTACCATATTTAAGATCTAAAACTATTGTTACAGAAAACTTCTAACAAAGAGGAGACAATAGTCTGGGATTAAGATTTTTCTGTAGAAAATCCAGAAATAGAGCAAACATAAAAAGCTATGTGCTAGAGCCAGGCGTAGTGGCACACACTTGTAGTCCCACTACTTGGGAGGCTGAGACAGGAAGATCACAGGTTCGAAGCCAGACTCAGCAACTTAGTGAGATAACTCTCATTAACTTAGTGAGACCCTGTTTCCAAATATTAAAATAAAAAGGTCTGGGGGTATAGCTCAGAGATAGAATGCCCCCGAGTTCAATCCCCAGTACCACCAAAAAAAAAGCTATGTGCTAAATTAGGGAATTGTCAAAATTATTCTACTGAATAATATATATATATTTTTCATGAAAAGAAAGTCATGTATAACTTATTTGTAAAAATAATAATAATAAAACAGGGCTGCCAGGCATGGTGGCATGCACCTGTAATCCTAGTACTTGGAAGGCTGAGACAGGAGGATTATAGGTTCAAGATTAGCCTCAACAACTTAAGGAGATCCTGTTTCAAAACCAAAAAAATAAACAGGGCTGGGGTATAGCTCAGAGGTAGAATGCCCCTGGGTTCCATCCAAGGAAGGGAGGGAGGGAGAGAGGAAGAGAAGGAAGGGCCGCCTATCTGACGGCCTTTGGGTTCATTCACTGGTACCCAAAAAAGAAAAAAAAAAAAAAAAAACGGGGGCTGAGAAAGTTACGGAATCTGCGGTGATGGCCCCATAACCTTGCAAACTTACCAAAAAACATTAAATTCTACACTTGTCACTGGATAAACTGCATAGTATGTGATGAGTCTCCATAGCGCTTTTTCCTTTTTTTTTTAAAGAAGAGAACTCAGAGAAGACTTTAACAGAGCCCTGGTCCACCTATCATAATTCTCGTCCCTACCTCAGCCGAGTCTGACAAAGCCACACACACACTCCACACTCCAGGTAAGGAAGGAAAGTCCTATCTGCCAAAGCATGCACGGCATGTGACTGAATAGAGGAGAGGAAATTAATTATACACCACTCAAGTACCACTGAATACAGACAGACATAGAGTTAGTCAAAAGCTTTGTCTTCCCTTCCATCTACTTCCCAAAACTGCTTGAAGGATTGGCCACTACACTTTGAAATGAGTTCCACGCCACCACTTCAAATTATAAAATCACTACTAACACTCCAAAGTATGACAGACCACCTTGTGCTGCCTTAAAACTAGAGCCAACTTCACACTGGGCTGCCTGGAGGGCTTGGCTGCACTGACTGGGGCCAGACCCATTCAGCAGGATCAGCCCCACAGAGCTTAATGCTCTGCAACTATTTTGTAAATAAAAGGTCCTCCCAGGTAAATCCCAAGGTAGCATCCACAGGAACAGGCCTCTCATAAAACAAATGCAAGGCACTGAAGCCTTTCTCCAATTATTAATTGCTTTGTTTTTTTTTAATCTAACAATTTGCCACCGGCTTTCCCTGTCTGGCTGGCTTAGAGCTTGTGATCACTGTGCCAAGATCAATGTACATTAGTCTAAACAATCTGATCTTAGCCAGACCCTGCTTCTGTCAGAGATAACTGAAGAGCAACATTAACTCAAAGGACATCTGCTCAATGTTGAAGGGCACAACGAGGGGCTATCAGGCTGCCCTTCCTGTCCTCCGATGGAAACATCTGTGGCCCAAGCCTCTTTGATGTTCAATACACTGATTTTATATCAAGAGACAACCATACTTTGGATGCATATCCAACTCTTTCCTGTAACCTCAATTCCATTGGGAAGAGTTTTCCATATGACATTCACCACCTCTGAATTCCACTAATAATGATAATGTCCACCAAACTTATAGGACTTATTTGGTTAAATGAAGAGAACTTAATGACAACCTGTCATAGAAGTTCAGTGGAAAAGTCCCAGAAATCACAAAAGCAAATTCAAAAGGCATGCAGAACAGCTGTGTGTGTGTGTGTGTGTGTGTGTGTGCACGCGCGCGTGTGTGTGTGTGCGCGCGCGCGCGCGTGTGTGTGTGTGTGTATGTGTATGTGTTGGTACTGGGGATGGAACCTGGGGTGTTCTCCCTCTGAGCTCCACCCCCAGCCCTTATTATTCTTTTATTTTGAAACAGGGTCTCCTTAAGTTGCAGAGGGCCTAAATTACTGAGGCTGACCCCAAACTTGCAATCCTCTTCTCTCAGCCTCCCAAGTACTGGGATTACAAGCATCCACCAGCACACCCGGCTCATAGCAGCCTTTTTTTTAACTCCTTAAAGTAGGAATGCAAAAATAAAGCAACCATTCACCACAGCAATCCTTACAAGCCTACCTGTACCTCGAGACTCAGTTACGGCATCTTATAGCACCTTAGTAACAATTACTTCATTTACTACCATCATGCACCTGCAATTTCATCATTCTGAATATTCTTAAGTGTGCTTGCACAATCCTAGGTAGGATAACCTGTAACATGCCTAGCCTGTATTATAACCTTACAGGACCACCCTCAAATACACCGTCAGTAATTGACCAAAATGTCAGTTATACAGCTCACAACTGTACTAATATAAATGCCTGATTAATGGGTAAATAAGGATACAAAATAAATACTGGGGTGAAGAAGGATCAAGATACAGAATATTCACTTTTAAGTAGGAAAAGCTATTTGAATAATGCTATTAATTTCAAAAAAAAACAACCCTTTGCAGGGCTGGGGATGTAGCTCTGTGGTAGTGGTAGAGAACTTGCTTAGTAGGCGCAGTCCTGGGTTCCATCCCCAACCCCAAGGGGGACTGCGACTCTGCAAAAAAAAAAAAAAATCTATCTCCTAACCATTCTTATAGTTCTTTAAAAGTAGAAACTGGAAGGGGGGGGTGTGCCTTAGATTCTATTTCCAAGATACACCCCCAGCTTTTTTTTAAATGGTATTAGGGATTGAACCCAGGAGCATTCTGCCTCCAAGCTATCATCCCACCCCCCAGCCCTTTTGTGGGTTTTATTGTTGTTTTTAACTTTTAAACAGAGTCTAAGTTGCTGAGGCTGATCTCCAACCTGTGATCCTCCTACTCCCAAGCACTGGGATTACAGGCATGTACCCTAAAACTAGGAAATTTGAAAGGATACCTTTTTTTTTTTTTTTGGTGGTGGTGGTACTGGGGATTGAACCCAGGGGCATTCTACCTCTGAGCCACACCCCCAGCCCTATTTTTTTCGAAACAGCATCTCACCAAGCTGCAGACGGCCTAAGTTGCCAAGGCTGGCCTCGAACCTGTGATCCTCCTGTCTCAGCCTCTCAAGTACTAGGATTACAAGCATGTGTCACCACACCCAGCTTCCTCTTTCTGCAGTTCCTACCTGAGCCACTCAGAACAGCATCTTCCCATATTATTTAACTAGGCAACTTGACTGGCTTAAGCATTTAATGAGTATTGATCAGGGCAAGCACTACCTGGTGCTGCCCATGCATGAGAACTAATCCAAACCCAGCCTTTCAGCTGACTTCACTACTACTTACCAAAGAATAATGCCTAATCCAGGAATCAGTGGCCTCTCTTCAATAACCCATACAGCACAGTACTACACAAAGAAGAAACTGCTTACATAAGCGTTTCTTTTTTTGGCACTGGGGATTGAACCCAGGGGCATTCTACCTCTGAGCTACACCCTCAGCCCTATTTTTTATTCTGTATTTTAAAACAGGGTCTCACTAAGTTGCAGAGGGCCTCACACTAATTAGCTGAGGCTGGCAGCAAACCCGGATCCTCCTGTTTCAGCCTCCCAAACTGGGATTACAAGTGTGCACCACCACTTACATAAGCTTTTCTGATGACAAAATAGAAAGTCCAGTAAAAAAAAAAAGTGCTGCAAATCTTGTAATACTACCTATCTGAGGCAAGGTTTACCTTAGGCAGGAGACTGGCCTGCCCTATCTGTCACAGAGGCCGAAAGCCCCCTGCCTGCTATTTTACACCTGCCACTACAAAGTAAAATCCTAATAAAAGAATGCTTTTTAAAAAAATTTTTTTTTAAATGGTGGCGCATGGTGGCGCACACTTGTAATCCCAGTACTTGGGAGGCGGAGACCAGAGGATCTGGATTCGAGGCCAGCCTTGGCTACTTAGTGAGGCCCTCCCTCTGCAAGTACGTGAGATCTGGTTTCAAAATAAAGGATAAAAAATAGGGCTGGGGGTGTAGCTCAGAGGTAGAATGCCCCTGGGTTCAATCCCGGTACCGCCAAAAAAAAAAAAAATTTTTTTTTTCCCAGTCAAAATGTATAAGAGTGGGAAAGAACAGGCAGGAGGAAGGAACAGTCATGTAAATAGGTACACAGAGCAAAAGAGAAAACTAGAGCTGGGGGGAGGGGGAGGGGCTTTCTCTGCCTGAATGTTTTATACTGTTTCATCTACAAGGAAGTATCTGAAAATTGCACCAAAGAAACCATCAAAACTTTCTACACAACAGCGAAAATAACACTTTTTCTAACATCATAGGGCCAGGAAGGAGAGCGTGGGTAGAGAAGAAAAAAAGACTTCCTTTTGGAAAGAGCTTCTTGTTTCATTTTTTTAAGGTAATTGTCATTGCATATATGAAGTTACACACGGGCACATGCGCACAGACGTAGACCCACACACCATCTTCTGCCTCAAGGTGGTCAGGACTGTGGCTAACTCATGTAGAAACCACTTGGAGACAAACTACAATCAACGCCCCACAAGTGAGTTCAAGACTACACAGGGTGACCCATCTTACATATTCTCTCTCTCTCTCTCTCTCTCTCTCTCACACACACACACACATACACACACACACACACACACACACACACACACACACACACAAATTTTCCAATTGTGCAGGAAAAAAAGGCATTTCTGACCTTCAAGCAGCCAAGTAGGATTGAAATAAAGACCATGACATAACCTCCATGTATCTCCCTCTCCCACCACATCATACAGAACCAGTCAGTCTGGAGTCACAGGAACTGGCAGTTTGTCCGCAATACAAATGTCTATGCTAAGCCAGGCGTGGTGGCGCACGCTTGTAATCCCAGTACTTTGGGAGGCAGAGACCGGAGGATCCGGGTTCGCAGCCAGCCTCAGCTCTCTCGCTCTCTCTCCCCCTGTCTCTCTCTCTCTCTACTTAGTGAGGCCCTCCGCAACTTCATGAGACCCGGTTTCAAAATAAAGTATAAAAAATAGGGCCGGGGGCATAGCGCGGAGGTAGAACGCCCCTGCATTCAATCCCCCGTACCACACAAAAAAAACAAAAAAAAAAAAAACAAATGTCTATGCTATCACTTTACTAATTTCCCCAACACTTACACATGAAAAGCGCTATGCAGACCCTATAAGCCTGACAGGTGGTATATCTACTCAAGGAAGTAAACCTACCTTTTGTCATTGGCAGAGTGCTAAATGCACACCCATGCATCCCGCAGGTACAACACACACCTGACCAATGAAAAGCAAAGAATCAAAAGTACCATCTGTAGCCGGGCGTGGTGGCGCACGCTCGTAATCCCAGTACTTGGGAGGCTGAGACCGGAGGATCCGGGTTCGCAGCCAGCCTCAGCTACTTAGTGAGGCCTCCGCAACTTAGTGAGACCCTATTTCAAAATAAAGAATAAAAAAATAGGGCTGTGAGTGTAGCCCAGATGTAGAATGCCCCTGGGTTCAATCCCCGCTACCGCAAAAAAAAAAAAAAGTACCATCCGTGCCACAGAAGGCACAGATTCAAAATTCGCCTCAGAGACTCAGCCAAAGATTTGGCCTGCTGTGTCACCTCCCTGCATATCAGCATTCATTAATGAATGCAACCCAAAGTGTAAAGGCCTTGCCCAACACTTTGAATCAGGTGGCGCTTATTCTCAAATGACTTTATAGCCATGGCACCAAAGTATAGCACCTGCACTAATACAGATCACTCTATAATATGTTTGAGTGATTACAAGTACAAGAAAGTAATTTTTTTTTTTTACACTCGGTATGGAACCACTCTGAATACTGAAAATCAGTTAACCCTTATCTGGTAAACAACATCTGCTAATAAATTTCTGCAATCCTGACTGCACATTAAAATAAACCAAGCTAACATGTGTATCCAGCTATCCCACTCCCGGGCGTTATACAAAGGAAATAAAGTCAGTATACAAAATACCTGCAGTATTCACAATAACCAAGATATAGAATCAGGCTCAATACATGAGTAAAGAAATACAGTACATATACACAACGGAGTATTACTCAGCCAAAAGAATGAAATCATGTCATTTGCAGGTGAATGCATCATGTTAAGCGAAATGAGTCAGACACAGAAAGACAAGTATTACACATATTCTCTCATGTGGAAACAAACAGAAAAAGACCTGGAAATAGAAGAGGGACTATTAAGGAAGGGGTCTGGGGAGTGGTAGGACACAGGACAAGAGGGTAGACATGATGAAACACCCATCAATTTGCACAATTAATATGCATTGTTATAATTTTAAAAGTAGAATTTCCGAAAAAACAAAAACAAGAACATGTAAGAAATACACAATCCTAGGTCTGTGTTAAAATGCATAGAGGCTTACTGGGGAGACTGACACAGGAGGACCGCAGGTTTGAGGCCAGCCTTGGCAACTTAGCAAGGTCCTGTATCAAAACAAACAAAAAACAGGGCTAGGAGTATAGCTTGGGGGTAGAATGCTCCTGGGTTCAATCCCCAGCACCACTTTTAAAAAGCCATAGAAGCATATACCCCAAAATATTACCTTTTTTTTAAGTTATAATACTGAATTTTACCAGCAGACCACAGTGTTTTTACCAGTAGAACACTGAAAGGGGTGTGTTTTTAACAAGCTCCAGAGACTCCTTTTCAAGGCTGGGGGAATTAGTACATCATCTTTTCCCAGGCAAAATGGTTTCCTTACAAAAAGCTCGTTATCTGTCATCACATCCAAGTATTTTCAAAAGTTGGTTTAAGTATACATTTAAAATGTGCCCTGCATTCCAACTCTTATGTTAGCAGGCATTACCTTTTTGAGATGATAAAAGTAGTTCATTCTAAATTTTCAGAAGCCAAAATATTTAATCTTGGATGCTGGTTTTTTAAATAAAGATACACTGAACTTTGGGAATTCTTTTCTCAAACATGAGTGTGGTAAAACACAAAGCCTGACTTGTACTTTCCCTTCCCTCTGACGGGCAGATGTCTACCGGGCTCCTTGATTTAGGTTTCAGGGATGGAAGTCCAGCCACCTTGATGGGGTGCTGCTTTGGACAACCACATGCAAGAGGAGGAGGGCACGTAGGGACTGTCCCAAGTGCTGGTGCCCTGAAACAGGAGGCACAGAGGAATGCTGGAGGCTGGGAGGCAGGCAGGCAGTCTGCAGCACACACCTGCAGCATGGACAGTGGACACTAGGAAACTAAGCAAAGAAACGAACTGCAGCAAGACGGTCTGACACAAAAAAAGAAAGAGTGGTGTCTCAGATGCAGAGGAGGACAGAACTTGTGGAAGAACAGTCAAACGTGTCAAATGCTCAATTTTAAGTAGAAAGGGCCGGACCTGCCATGAGCAAGGTGACCCCAACATCTCTAACACAGTCGTTTTCAAAATGAGGGGTATGGAGAGATGAATCCCCGAGGCCCCCTTCGGTTCTCTAGAGCTAAGATGTACTGACTTTCAATTACCGTTTATAACATCGAGAGAGGAAAAAGGCTGGTGAGGGTTTAATAACCTGGAGCCGGAAGATGTTAAATAAACCCTACTGGTTTAATTCCACTAATTTTTGAAAACTGAACCAATGGAAATAAATTAACAGAAACATTCACGAGCCAGGGTGGTATCGTATGCTATTATATTCCAGTTCATTTTGACCAGTAACTGGGATCTTAGCCCAGAATTTACTGGTATTTCATATACTGTTATTTCATGGGAAATTTCAAAAAAAAAAAACCCTTCTCTATCTACTACTGTACATACTCTCAAAAATTACAGTATGTAAGAGACATACAACATTGACAGCATGCTTTCCCAATGCCCTTTGGTAACAACAGCCTGCACCTAGCTGGCCCATCTGAGCCAAAACTGGGGACTTTAAAAATGCCAAATTCAAAAGGGCAAAAGGAATCCGCACCATGACCAAACGATTGTGTGTGTGTAGGTTGAAAATGAAGAGGTCAGAAAAGTGGTGGCAATGAAAATAAACAGGAAGTGAAAATGTTATTCCCTTCAATGCATACAAAACATTCTCACGTTAAATACATGTCCATATATTTAAAAACATCTTCAAGGGGCTGAAGATGTAGCTCAGTGGTAGAGTGTTTGCCCAGCATGCATGAAGCCCTGGGCTGCATCCCAGAATAATAATCTACAAAATAATAATCATGTTCATAGAAACAGTATTCGTTAAAATCTGAATTATCCCAAAAGAACTCAAGAAAGGCTCAGGTTCCTATTGGCGACACAAGCCATCCCTCCATAGGACCCCCTGTGATTATCAGGTCAGATTTTCTTCCATTATGCACAGCACACGATGGCCCTTCAGAGACATGATCTGTTAATGTATGATTTACTGTAATTAAGCAACACAGTTTAATGTCATCAAGCAGCTTTAATTAGAGAAGGCTGCCCTGTCTTCATGCTGTCAGATCGATTCCTATTTGCACATCCGTACAGACTCCTACATGCTCCGAGAGCACCTCGCATGTGCTGGGCAAGCCTTCCTCTGGAGTCAGGGACTTCCACACACCTAACCTCCTATTTTAAACATGTGCCCATGAGAGAGGGAGAGGGGGAGCGGGGGGGGGGGGAAAGATTGAGAGAGAGAGAGAGAGAGAGAGAGAGAGAGGGAGAGGGAGAGAGAGAATCCTGAACCAATAAACACAGGCAGGATGGGGGTCACAGCACAGGACTCCCTCACTACTTGCACTATTACTACCTCACTTTACATTTCCCTTGGCCCAAAACTCCCTGTCACTCGTATGCTATTGCACCAACTTTGAATCTCATTTCTGATCACACCTAATACAATCTCCCTATCTCTGGAGTTCGGGACTTCCACACACTTCACCTATTTTAAACATGTGCCCATGTGAGTGTGAGAGTGTGCATCCTGAACTAGTAACCACAGGCAGGATGGGGGTCATGACACAGGCCTCCTTCACTACTTGTTTGAACTATTTATTACCACCTCACTTTACGTTTCCCTTGGCCCAAAACTCCCTGTCACTCGTATGTTATTGCACCAACTTTGAATCTCATTTCTGATCACACCTAATACAATCTCCATTTCTTTTGCCTACACATTCTCGAGCCAATGTAGACACTCCAGAAGACGGAATGTGTGATGGGGGATAAATAACATGTGCTATGATCATATAATGTGATATCACGCAGCAAGAAATAAGAATGAATTCTGGAAACGGATAGTGCTGATGGCCGTACTATACTGCAATTGTAGTCGATGCCACAGAACCTAAAAATGGTTAAAATAGAAAAAAATTGTGTATTTCAGCACAGTTAAGAAACAAAAATTCAGAAGGAAGGAGTTAGGAACGAAGCTGTTATTCACAGTACAACATGGATGAACCTTGACAACATGCTGAGTGAAAGAAGCCAGTCCCATTATGCCACAGTGTACGCTTCCCTTTATAGGAAAGAGCCAGAACAGGCACCTCAAGTGACAAAGAGAGCAAGAGTGACTGCCAGGGACTGGGAGGGGAAAGTGCATGGTTAATTGGCACAAGGCTGCTTTCTGGGGTAATGAAAACGGTCTGAAATTAGGTAGTGATGATGGTTTGCTTAACGCTGAACAAACTAAAAACACTGAATTTTATATACTTCAAGGATGTGACTTTTATGGTATATAGAGTATCTCAATGAAGCTATCATTTAAAAAAATTAGAAGCAGAGCAGCTTAAGAAATGTGTAGTAGACAGAAGAAATACTGAAAACTACTTCCTCAATTGGATTGTTCTCAGACAAATCCACACAGAGCATGATTTCCTGTCCCAGCTCTGGAGCCTAAACAAGGGAACCCCTCAAGTCTTCCTACAAGTTAGAAGGCAGATCACACTGACAGGAACCCAAAGAGGCCAAGGGAGCTGACATAACAGGCAGCCCAGAGTGGCAAGCCTCCCTGCATGAGACTCCATGAAGTACAGGCTTCTCTCGCCGTAACAAACACTCCTTTCAAAGTATAGGGAAGTATGTATGGAGACGTGACAGTCAACTGGGGAAAGTAGTAGTAAATTTTACTCCTTCCACATAATAAAGCCTTTTACATAGAGCTACTTTAAAATACCTGCCAGTGTAATGAAATGAAAAATCGGGTTTTCACTGTAGGGGTCTTTTCTGTTAATACTTTTACACGATACACTCTAATGAAAGAATTGTATAATATGCTTAAGGTCCGATTAGTATATAGATATATCTAAAAATTTAATCCTTGAAGCAAATTGCTTATTTGTTTTCCTATCGCAATCATTTGATGCCTCCCCATAAAAATTAATAGGTTATTGATACCACTGTTTCTATAGAAAGTATCATCAGTGTCAGCTTTTCCTCAGGCACATTTTAGCCACCCCGCCTGCCTCCTCCGTGTGCACTCTGACGTATGGGATCCGTTTTTTGCTTTGCAATGTCTTCTGTTTACAACCAGCCTTTCCCAATTTTCCAGTTCCTATACCCAAGTGTACATTTATTATGAACTGCCTTAATTAAGCATGGTCCCAAATATCAAACAAGTATCATACAATACTATAATCCGTAAGCAAAGACATTACATTTGGGGTATTCCTACAATCATTTCTGAAAAGGAGAGCTTTAAGTGAAATACTGGGCTGGGGATGTAGCTCAGTAGTAGAGTGCAGGCCCTGGCATGCAGAATGCCCTGGGTTCCACCCCCAGCACTTTGCAAATGGGGAAAAGGAATAAAGTATTTTAGTGAACTTCTTTCTGTCCCCTACACACAACACAACACACACACATACACACACACACACACACACACACACACACGAGCTACACAGGTTTTGCTTTTTAAAATGAATAGGAAGGCAAATGTGTTGCAGAACTACTCATTTCACAAGACAACGAACTTGCAGGCTATTTCACAAGGATACTGAGTTTTCACAAGATGTCTCTGCACATAAAAGACTACTTCTTAAAAAACAATTATTTAATTAAAACACCTAACAGTTTTCCACAGAACTTTTTAGAGTTGTCTTTTAAAAACATTGCTTTGGTGTGAAAAAGTATACATAATTTGTGATCATTTAAGACGCTGAGATTTTCTAGAAAAGAGTATAGATAGTAGTGAGCAATAGGAGGCTCACAAGAATGTCTAAAGATAAAGATACTGAGTAGATCCTTAAGTACTCTCCTCTAAATTCACAATGCACTGCCTAGCCAGGTTTGGTGGCGCAGGTCTATAGACCTTGGGAGGCTGAAACAAGAGGATCACAGGTTTGAGGACAGCCTCAGCAACCTAGTGAGACTGTTTCAAAATAAAAAATAAAGGGCTGGAGGTGTAGCTCTGAGGTAGAATGCCCATAGGTTCAATCCCCAATACGAAAAATAAATAAATTGCCCACTAGATTTTAATTATCAAAGCTGGGATTCATTGAACTAAGTGCACTTGATTTTACCATAGGCATTGATTCTAGTATGCTGCTGTTCTGTTAATTACCTGTAACAGAATAATATATTTGGTATTGTAAACCAAAATTCATGCCACAAACGTCTCAACTTTGATGGCCTCTCTCTCTTCAAGAAAATTCTAATTTGAGCAAAACTTAAAAAATAAATACACTGCTTTGAAGTATTCATTCCTCCCAGGCAGGAAAGCAGACAACTGAGGGAGGAATTAAAAAAAAAAACACATTTTGAAAAAGCTTTTGATGTCACTTTCCTACTATTAAACACCTCCTCTTTGCAAGACTTGCGTCTTTTGGCTGACTCACAAAAAATAATGACTGCACAGAAGTTTCTGACTACACAATTTCCATTATTCATGCTGTGGAGTGCTTAAAATGCTAAGTATTTCATAGCTTCTTATTTTACAGTCTATGCTATTAACGTATTAAGATAACCAACTTTGGAAATAGACATCATCCTTTTAATATAAAATATCCAACACCTGAGCTTGTCAACCTAAGCCATTTCTCATCATACTTCTTCTGAAAGAATGCAGTTAAACAATTAACATTATTGGAGATTAAAATGGAAAGGGGGGGCCCACACACTGACACCACACTTCCTCCGGTAATTTGGTTGTGACCACTGTGTTGTATCAAGCGCTGGCCACACAAGTGGATCCACTTAACCATTCCGGTGCTGGCGCAGGATGTGGACTCAGTGGTATTAATGAGCACGAGAGCTTATAATGTAACCTCACCAGACCAAATAACCTCCTGGCCACACAAGTAGAAAATAATTAAAACAAGCACGATTCCAATTTAGCTTTGTAACCAGATGGTGAATGAAAAAGCAGACAAAGGCTCATTTTGTGAATAACCCAGGGAGCAGCCCCTACAGTTTCTGAAATCAAAGAGGAACGGGGAATACAAAGGTTCTCACAAGAATTTAGCACTCCTGGAGCACATATAAGTCCTGTTCCCTAGGTCATGACCAGAGAACATCCCAACACATTCCCTAAGTGAATGCCAAGTTTAATTACAGCAAAAAAACCCAGTGACAATTAAGTAAGGGCAAGCTCCTGCAGAACACCTATTTCAAGGTTCAACACTAAACGTAAAGAAATATATGAGGTAAGATTTTGAAGTCATGAGGAGTATAAAAGAACACAAACATCCATGGAAATTCTACAATCCCCCCAGACAACATTTAGCAAACTCATATATATACATGTCTTTTCCTTTCCTCCCTCAAGAAGGGTGCAGGTCTTTCATGGGTAGGCAAAGAAAAAAAAAAACCATGTTAAAATAAAATGCAAAGCATCCTAACTTATTTGTGTGTATGTGTGTGTGTGTTACTGGGAGTTGAACCCAGAGGCATTCTATCTCTGAGCTACACTTCTAGACTGATTTTATTTCTTATTTGGAAATGGTCTCACTAGGTTGCTGAGAGCCTCACTAAATTGCTGAGGCTGTCCTCAAACCTGCGATCCTCCTTGCCTCAGCCTCCCAAGTACTAGGATTAAAAGCGTGCGCCACCATGCCCGGCTTAAAGCATCCTAACTTTGCACAAGTCTCTTGCCATCGGTCTGGAAATGGGAAGACAGAATCCAAAATGACTGCTTTGGACTTCACGGACCAGACAAGAGTGCGTACGGCTTAACCCGCTTATTAAAGATGAAAGGTCTTGTTCATGAAAGAGACAATAAGTAATCTGTGTACCCTCAAGTGGGGATGGGGTCAGCAAAGACGCCATCATACAATCCAGGATACTGCCTGTAAACATTCTCCCTGAGGTTTTACAGTGAACCTGCTAAAAGGGGAGGGGGCGAAATCACGTGTGAATTCATTTCAGCACATTACCACCACCATCCTCAAAATCTGTTAGATGCCAGCAGGGTGTCAATTACCCCTATAATGAGCCCCACCATGCACCCCCTTCGCTGCAGCTAACCTTCCCAGGCCCATCCCACCCCTAGCAAGATTAATCACAACCACAGAGCAGAAGAATCCCAAGCCACAGTCCCAAGGGAGGGTGTGATAATTATTAAGGGGGGATTACAGACCTAAGGGGATACCAAAATAATGCGAACAAACATTAAAAGGGCATTTGTTTCTGCCTCATTCAATTCAGACATCAACATATAGACTGTTTTTTGAGGTTCCTGAATTGTTTCTGAAAGAGTCAGCTTCCCTGAGCCAAGGGGTTCACAGTGTGTGTACAGTTACTCTTACAGCCCCAAGGGACAGACAAGAACCTACCAAAACACACAATGAGCCAGGCATAGTGGCTGTAATCTCAGTATTTAGGAGGCTGAGACAGGAGGATAGAAGGTCTGAGGACAGCCTCAGCAACTCAACAAGACTCGGCAACGTAGTAAGACCCTGTTTCAAAATAAAAAAATAAGCCAGACGTGCTGGCACACACCTGTGATTCCAGTACTTTGGAGGCTGAGATAAGATGATTGGAGGTTCAAGACCTGCTTCAGCAATTTAGGAAGACCCTATTTCAAAATAAAAAAAGGAAAATACGGCTGGGGGTATAGCTCAGAGGTAGAATGCTCTTGGGTGTAATCCCCAGTACCACAAAAATAAAACTAATTAATTAATAAGTAAATAAAAAGTGCTGGGGGTATAGCTCAGAGATAGAATGCCCCTGGGTTCAATCCCTGGTACAAAAAAAGAAAAAAGAAAAATCCAGCTATGAGAGTTTAGTGCACATTTAAAGGTCCCGTAGTTACCTCCCTGGCTCTTACTGCTGGCCAGTACACTAGCTGGGTGGCTAAGGGGAGCACCCCACAGGTACCAATCTGGCAGAAGGCAGGCCTACCTGACAAGCAACTCTCTCTCCCAGCAGCCCACGCCCCACCAGACAGGTGCTGTGCTGAAGAAAATGGAAGTATTGATTTTAAAGGGCGGAGGGGGGGGTCCTATTTAAATCTCTTGCTGAGGCCACAGCCACACGGTCTCCTTATGACTGTGTTCTCAAGTTTGGAGACAGACCCCAATCCTGACTAGAAGCCCTTCCCAGCTATGATACTAGGTGATCCCCAATGAACTTTATGCTTCAAATCTCTGTTCTGTTACTAAGACTAGGCAAAAAAAAAAAAAAAAATATTTAATCTCCTGCCCCTTTAATTTGTTGTTGAAACAGGCTCACTTATCCTGAGGCACAACTTTTGAGGGTGAAGGTGTTGGCTAACCTGTCAGTAGCCTTTGGGACTGACTGGGAAGACTGTGGGACTTTGGGGCTAGGCCATCATCTCCCCCTTACCCGATTCATCGAGGCTCCCATCTTCCACGTCACAACACATTCATCTGCTTACTGAATGTACGTTTGTAAAAACTGCCCTGAAACTAAGCTTCTACAGTCCCACTCCTTTACTCCAGACTGCTCTGGGTTCTTCTTTACCAAAGACCCTCCCATTGGCTTTGTGAGTACTGATGCTCTCCCTCGATCCTGCTCCTGGATTCCCAAGCCCTGCCATCAATCAGCTTCCAGAATGGTAGAGGCGGCCGCTGAACTCAGTCTTGGTCACATTTACACCTGACCGAGGTCTTGAGAGATCCCCCTGGTGGCTTCACGACTTATGAGTTTGAGGTAGTGACAGCTTCACTTCCCCTCATAGCCATGCTACATACCCTTGTTCAAAAGCATGCAAACACAGTTAAGGATCTTGCAGAAGCTCCCAGATATCAACTGCATACTACGTATGTTAGAAGTTTATGCCCCGAGAGTGACAAGAGACCAAAGTATGGAAGCATGCAGGAGGCAACCCAGAAAGGTGCCTGAAAGTTTAGAAAAAGAATACAGGAAACTAGGAGCCTAGAAAAGAAGGAAGTTTAGGGGGAGAAGACAGTCTATCACCAAAACAAAGTCCCACCCACAATGTTCCTTACTGGCCCCCAAGTTTACAGACAGATTAGCCAACACAGGCTGTAATCCCAGTACTTGGGGGCTGAGACATGCGGACAACAGGTTCGAGACCAGCCTCAGCAACTTAGGGAGACTCAACCTAGTGAGACCCTGTTTCAAAATAAAAAGGGCTGTGGGTATAACTTGGAGGTAGAATACCCCTGAGTTCAATCCCCTGCACCAAAAGAAAAAAAAATTAGCCAACACATATCTTCAGCTTCCAAAGTTGTGCCTCTTCAGACAAGCAAGCCCGTTTCAACAACAAATTAAGAGGGTGGGAAATTAAATAAAATCTTATGCTGTGACCAACCAATCTCAACATATAGACCTTATTTTAAATTAACCTTTACCAAAAGGAACGAGACACATACTGGGGGAAATGTGAACACTGACTTGCTTTTTGGTAGTAAGAAAAAATCCTTTGTGAATGGTATCATGGGTGTTTTCTTTAAATAGAAAAATTAATGAAATGTTTACACAAGAAATGATATGTTTGATATTTGCTTTGCTACAATGCAGGGATGAAAGTAAAGGTATAAATAGGGGTGGGGGGCTTAACCAGAACTTAATACTGAAGCTAGGAAAGAGTACAAGGGATTATATTACATATTTTCCGTTCCTGCATATTTGCAATTTCCTATAAGAAGAAGGGTAGGGTACTCCTCTATAAAAAAGAAAAAAAAAACATTTAAGCCACACAACATGTAGATAGAGCCGCAATTCTCAAGTGGTTTGGTGTCAGGCTCTCTCAAAACTCTCAGGAATTACTGAAGACCCAAGAGTTATTATTCATGAGCTATATACACATACTAAAATTCACCCTATGGAAAAATCAAAGCAAATTTTTAAATATATCAATTAATCCACATAGAAAACAAAACCAAATTTTAACAAACAGTCTTATGAAAATCTGTTTTCCAAAACAAAGAATTGAGTGAGAAAGGTGGCACAGTTTCCTACTTCTGCAAATCTCTTAATATTTGCTTTACTAGAAGTCAGCTGGCTCTTCCTAACTGAATTCAAACTCACGCGTCATATAGCTTCTGGAAAGCCTCACTGCATGTTCAGGAGAGAAGGAGAGTGGGAAAGGGAAACGATGTCTTGACATCACTGTCGTGCTACTTTCTACCTTGCAAACTGAGGAAGGGCCTGAACCCCAAGGATCACTGGATAGCAGTTCAATAATCACTCAGGGGGGAAAGTCTGTAAGAAGCGCCAAATTTCCTTGACACCAGGCCTAGACAAGGAGCCTCTAATCCTCTTTATGAAGAGGTGATGTGAGGCTGGCAAAGGGACCACCATCACCCCTAGCACCCTCCCACCCGCACCAGGATCATCACGAAGGAAGGCCTCTGGGCAGCAGTGGCTGATAAGAGTGCCTCCAACATTCCCCTACTAACTACAAGACAACTCAAGTGCACTGGTTACTGGACTTCCCATCCTACTAGGGAATCAACATTGGGTCTCCTGGCAAGCATTTTTCTTTTATACTAAATACCAAGAAAATGGACAGATCAGAAGTGTATCTTGGACAGTAAGGTTAAGTTGAAGCTTGTTTCCGGGTGTGCACACACAAATACTGGTTCTCAATTCAAAATTAGTCTTCTGCAAATAAAATCCAGTTAACAAAAACAATGCAGTTGGGTACAATATATAGGTTTTTAAGGATATTTCTAAAGAAAGGAAATGGGGGGGTTGGGGATGTAAGTTCAGTGGTAGAGGGGTTGCATGAAGTCCCAGATAAGATCCCCTGCACTGCAGAAAAGAAAATGGGGGTGGGGAGGAGTGTTTAAAGAATAATCGAGTGAAAGTGCTGGGCCTGCTGACTAAATAGGAAAGTATCTGAACTCTCAGGCAATAAAACAGGAGGAACAAGAACTGAATCTACAAAGCCAAGATCTAGAGACTCCAGGAGCAGTGTCTACAGCTCCTCCTCTAAGCAATGACCTTGCAGATCTACTTACTCAAAAATGTAGAGAAGCTAGGCATGGTGATACACACCTGTAATCCCAGACACAGGGGAGGCTGAGAAGGCAGGAGAATTGTAAATTCAAAGCCAGCCTGGGCAACTTAAAGAGACCCCATCTCAAGATTTAAAAAAAAAAAAGTTCTAAAGGCAGGAGACGTGCCTTTAGAACACCCAGGGGTACAATCCCCACCACGGGGAAGGGAAGGGAGAAAGGAAAAGGGCATATAAAGGGCTGGGGGTGTGGCTCAGTGACAGAGCACTTGCCAAGTATGCACAAGACCCTAGGTTCTGGGTTCAATCCCCAGCACTGCCCGCCACCCCAAAAAGCATATAGACAGATAAGTGAAGATGTTCAAAGACAGGAAACGTGTGAAGATGTTCAAAGACAGGAAACAAAAAGCCTAACATGACCATCAGTAGTGAACTGGGTTTGTTTTTTTAAAGCACAATGCCCACAGAACCTCAGGCTGCAATTAAGCTGGGGGGGGGGGGAGATGACACTGAAGGTATAAGAGATCTACGATATGCAAAAGCTCCTTTCCTTACCAACTTTCAGATTATGAATTTTCAGTCAAACATGATTAGCCCTCCACCAGCACCATACAGCAGCAGTAGCTATCTGCAAACTCATGACTTTTATAAATTTAAATGGAAAAAAACAAGCTTCAAAATTGTGTCAAAAGGAGCAGCAAGGAGTGTAGCTCGGTGGAAGAGCACATGCTTAGCATGCACAAGGCCCTAGCACCCAAAAAAAAAAAACTGGTTTTAAATGAAATAATACACATACTGAAAACATTTTGTCAAAAGACACAAGGATTAGACCAGCTGGAGTATAACTTAATAGTTTATTCCTTTATGAGCTTTTGAAGTCTTTAACAAAGGGCAAGGATTATTTTTAGTTTAAAACCAAAAGAAAAAGGACTCTTTTAAATCACCCACAGCCCATTCTTTTTTAACATAAAAATATTAACTCAAAGTCATCATAGCCTAAACGCAAAAATATATATATATATAAAGCTCCTAAAGGAAACAGAGGAGGTAATCCTTCCAATCTTGGGTTATATAACAATCGTCTTGCTCTGAGATTAAAAGTTACTCAATAAAGACTTGTCTCCGCTAAAAAAAAAAAAAAAAAAAAAAGATCATTTTGCTTTGCAGTGCTTAGGATGGAACCCAGGGCCTCACACATGCTAGGAAAGCACTCCACCACTGAACTACATCCCCAGACCATTTTTTATTTCAAGACAGAGTCTCACCGAGTTTCCCAGGCTGACCTCAAATCTGCGATCATCCTGAGTCAGCCGCCAGAGTAGCTGGGATTACAAGCGTGTACCGCGTCCAGCTTAGATTCGGTCATTTGAAAGACAATGTTAAGAAATGCTATCCTAACCCCCAGAACCTGAGCATGTGATGGTATCTGGAGACACGTCTTTAAGGAGGTGATAAGTGACATCAGTATGGTAGGTTCGGAGGACAAAAGGTAAAAAGCATGATCAAGGAGCATGTGATAGAGAAAGTTCCTAGTTGTACTCCTCAGGGGTGGTAGAGAGTAGCCCCCACACCTACAAAGTTGTGGGTAGTCAGGAGGGCAGGACTTCCCTGGCTAGGGTGTCACATGTATACCCCGGCTCACTCCTGTGATTGGAAGAAAGGAAAAACAAAGAACAAGAGATAGCTGCTCCTACAGATATTCAGATATGCTTAACAGATACAGAAAGCCATGCAGAAAAAATCCATTTGGGAAACCAGGTGGCACAAGCCTGCCCACCACCCACACAGATCTAAGAAGATCCTTACACCCCGGCCCAGAAGGGTGGAAGAGAAAAACAAGGGAAAAAAATTTATTCTTTCAGAAAACCTATAGCCAGAATGTGGTAGGGAAAAGCAACCTGCAGTTGTGATGTTGGTCTGTACCTTAGGCATTTACTAGAATAAACCTGCCACTAAATCCCATACAGCAATATCAAATGAACCAGATAATTCATAGCAGCTTGGAATTTCTCTTTTAATGGTTTTAAGAGTCTGGTGTTATGTTTATATTATGGTTTTGTCTGACATTCTGGAATTTCAGGAAGCGGGAAGGGATGGAAGACAATCTAGAAATAGGTAGGAAATCGGCTATCTTTCTCTATCCCTAAGTTTTCCGGGCTACCACCTTCCAGGGTTTACAGGTTCCTCATACAAAGAATCACCCCAAAAGGAGCTGCTGGCTCCCCTAATTTGCTATATGTTTGAAGTCTGGACCAGTCTTGGTGGCTTAATCCAAATGCTCCCTGACCCCAGGCTAAATATGCTGCCCAGAAATGGGGCCTAGACAAATCCCTAAATCATTAAACATTTACAATATGCCAGGCAGCACCCTAAGCATTTCTCATGCAATTAAAACTCACTAAATGTTCAAAAAGTAGATACAACCCTTCAGTATTTCCCATTCTGAAGAAAAGAATGAGAGTGAAAGCCGACACCTGGCCGATGTGGCCAGAACTTCATACGTACCCTGTGAAAATACACCATTGGATCAGACTTGCAAATCAACAATAAATTAATCTATGGAGATATTGAGTATGGCTTACTGTTTAAAGTACCCTGTTCTTTCACCAGGCCTAGGACTCAAAAGTGCAGAAGTCCACACACCTTTCGATTCTTCACGTTGCTCCTTAAAAACCAAAGTCCACCGAATCATCATTATAGAATTCCATGTGCTTTTTATTAAGTTTGAAATTGTACATTCTGCACCTAGCCATCTCTCTATTTAGAGTCAGGGTCTCTCTGTGCCGCCCAAGCTGGCCTGGAGCTCCTTTCCTCAAGCACTCTTCCTGCCTCTGCCTCCAGAGTGCGGACTGCCCTGGTGCACACCACCAACCGGATCCGTTTATACGGTTTCCATTCTACCAAACAGGAATGGTGAAGATTTCCACTTTCCCACACACCACTAGACACTAACAGTTAAGAACCTTTCAAGTTATAAAATTACACTGCTATTCTAACTCACAGTACTATTAAGTTCTCACATCTTCAATTGGAAAGTATTGTTAATTTACTTAAGTGATGACTCAGGAAAATACAGCAAACTCTATATCTGAGACAGTCATGAGATGAAGAAAATCATGTTTTGTGCTGGTAAATTCTGAAATACAAGACCCCGGCACTGATTCTGAACAGACAAGTGCTTGATTTCATTGCTGCCGATACTTAAGGAACTGAGCAGAAGTAATAAAAGGCTATAAGCCATGTTTCATGACCCAAACAAAAGGATTTTCAACCTCATTAAATATTTCCTGGTTGAACATAATTCGAATTGCACAACTGTAACGCTTAATCTTAGGCAAGTGTGCAGGTTTGCATTAATACAATGTGCTACAACCAACACTCAACACTCACGTGGCCAGAATTCCAGTCAATGTATAACGTGGGTATCTCACAAACAACTATTAGGAATTTTATGATTTACAGGGCTAGGGATGAAACTTAGTGGTAGATCATTTGTGTAACATGTGCAAGGCCCTGAGTTCCACACCTAGCACAAGAAAAAATTCTCTCATTTGGAGTTAAAACAAGAGAAAGCCTTTTAGCTTCATAAAAAAAAAAAGGAAAGGAAAAAGATGGTTGATTATATTGGTGATATTAAAATTCAACAAAGCTGGGCATGGTGGCACATGTCTGTAATCCCAGTACTTGGGAGGCTGAGACAAGAGGATCACAGGTTTGAAGCCAGTCTCAGCCAACTTCATGAGGCTCTCAATCACTTTCGTGACACCTTGTTTCCAAATAAACAAAATGGGCTGGGGATATAGCTCTGAGGTAGAATGCCCCTGGTTCAATCTACAACACCACACACAAAAAAAGGGCCAGATCTTCTATATAACCGGTAGCGTTCAAAAAAGAAAATACTGAATTTGCTCCAGAGATCTAGTTGTTTGCTTCCTAAAATTCTTTGAGTTTGTCATTTTCTATCTGCTCTTGTTGGTCATACAAATGCAAATCAGAGTCCCTCAGCCAGGGCAAAATCTTTTTATAAAAGTCTGGTAAGCGAGCACACCAGCAAAGTCAGCTCAGGATTTTTATCCCTGCCCCTATCTTGCCCTTTGTCCTGATTGGTGGGGACTTGGGTCCACAACTCTGCTTGATTGGCCATTTTCTGACAAGCAGGAATTCTGAAACAAAGTTTGACAAAGAGTTTAAAGTATAACTCTGCAGTGATTGGTTTATTTCTAGGATATGAAGGAGTTTTGAAACAAAGTTTAAGATTCCAGAAGATTCTTGTCAACCAAAGGTTTATACAAGCTAAAATGGCTGAGATTCTGGAAGATCCCAGTCAACCAAAGGTTATATGAGCTCAAATGGCTGCTGTCTGACCACCAGTGTGACAGAAAAGATTTCATACTTCTTACACTCAGAACATACTAAGTACTAAAAAACACTATCTTGTGCTATAGGGGTAAGAGTAGAGGGTGCTGGGGATTGAACCCACATGCTAGGCATGCACTCCACCACTAAACTACATCCCCAGCCCTCATATATATATCTGGAATGAATATTGCTCCTTATGATACACTGCCTCCTATGCCCGAATTTAAATTCTACAATTTCATAAAACTCCCCCAAACAAGATGAGCAAATGAACCAATACCACAAAATTACTGCAAACTGCAGATCATATTTAATGTGTAGGTTTAAAAACAAACCAGTGTATCATATTCTGTGTGCCCCTGGCTGAAAATACTATAGACTATTCTTTATTGGTTTTATTTTCATATACAATATATGAAGTTAAAGACCATATGGTGAATTCCACAAATGAAATACAGGGAGTAATTATTTCCTATGTTATCCTTTCTGAATAACATCTAATCTAGCTACTCAAGAAAGATTCTTGATTAGATAAGGAGGAAACATTTTATGTCATTAGCTATATGGTTTCATCTTGTTTAAGAACTGCATTGTACATAATGAATGCCAGATGATCTTCAAGCTCAGTAGGTTTCAAAACAACCTCCAAATCACATTTATGTAGCCGTTTGATAATGAACAGTCCACGGTTCACCTTCTACTTCAATCCACTTACACGACAGGACCCCTCCCCCCAGCTATCCAATCCACTCTAAATTAGTAGAGACCACAGTGACTGGATTTCTAAATATATTTTTCTCTTCTCACCCATACATGCTACGAACTGCCTAATTAAAGTCAAGGTTCTCCTTTTTAAATAGGAAACATTTAAAAGAACATGCTGGAAAGAGAACAGGGTTAAACCTAGCTTAGATTACTAGCATACAACCAAGACCTTACCTGTCCCTTAATTAAATAATAAGTCTTACAATTGTGAGGAAAATTAAAACAGCAACGCAGTTTCCAGTCTTTACAAGGCTCCACAACCAGCCTATTTTCTTTCATCCAGCTTTTGCTGGATTAAGAATCCGCTCAGGAGCGGAAGCTGCTGGCTCACCATGCTGAAAAGATGACAGCCCACAAAGCTTTAATATCTGAAACACACTAAAGAAGAAGAAAGAAAAAACAATCTGAGACAATGGGAGGGACTGGTGAGCTAAAATCAACCAGGTACTACTAATGGAGCCATGCCAGGTTAAAATTACCAGCTCCTATTTACATCGATACACTCCCTAACCAGGGTGTGACATACCTTGGTGCTGACTTAGCACCAAGTAAGATCAAGTAAGAGTCAAGGGGCTCAACCTCTCAAGTCAAAAGGTAAATGCAGTCAACCAAAAAAGCTTGGTGACTACATCGAATTTAATAATTTGCACCCATTGTTTAGGTAGTTTTTCATCACAGCAAGTTAAAGGGTCTTTCACTGGTGAAACTTATCCAGCTATTCTTTCAAGCACAGGTCCCATTACTTAATTTTGTTCTGGAAACTGCAGCTACTTCTAACTCACACACCTAACAGCAAGTGCAGAACCACAAAGAAAAGGTGGCACAGCTAGGCATGATGTCATAGCCAGGTATGGTGGTACATGCCTGTAATTCCAGTACTTGGAAGGCTGAGACAGGAAACTCACAGGTTAGAGGCCAGCCTCAACAGCTTAGCAAGGCCCTGTTTAAAAAGTTAAAAATTAAAAGGACTGGGAGTGCAGCTTGGAAGTAAAATGCCCTGTGTTCAACCCCCAGTACCCCCCCCCGAGAAAGGTGGCACAAAATACAAAGATGGTCAGACTATGCTTAAGGCAGTAGCCCCTCATTGATCCACCAACATGAAATCCTGTGTTTAGAAACAGAATGAACCATCTGTGCTTGTGTATAAAGAAGCCCTTTGATGATTTATAATAGTCTAGGCATGATATGTATCATAGGTCTCTCCCCTCCCCCAAGGAAGTAAGCCATAAGGCCAGCTATCCTCCAGGCCCTGAAAGGAGCAAAGGACTTAACCCACACACACACCCGGCAGCCTAGAAAACTGGAACTGAACGTCTAGGCTGCTTCCTTATTCCCTTGTAGTAAAGCCAACCACAGCAAAGAAAACAGAAATTAGTGGGAAATGCAGAGTTTTTGCCACTGGGATTCACAGCAGCCTTTGGACAGCCATTATGGCTGTCTGGCTCCAGCTCTCTTCTCAGTAACTGCCACCCCCCTTCCTTGCCTACTCCACACCACCCTCCAAGATCAAAGGCAGCACTTACTGTTTATAACATCCTGAGCAATCCAGGAATCCCAAGAGGGTTGGTTACCTTTTCCACCCCTCATTGTCTCTGCTCCAAAAAATATTTTTAGTGGGGCAAGACAGCCCTGCACAGTCACAACAGTGAATTAAGTCAGCCCCATCTCCTCTGAGATGCTTCAGGATGGTACCCGCCATGTTGTGTCGGGGTGCCTCTGTGACCGTCAGAAGAACACTGTGCTTCCCAGGCTCTATTTCCAAGCCCGTGTGCAGGGAGGAGAGTGCAAAGCGAGCTTCTTCCGTTGTAGACAGGTGGTAGGAGCAACCACTAAGACAACCAACCCAAAACCAACTGGCCTGGAAGTTCATGCTGGATCTCTAAAACATTTTGGATATCCAAAAGAACAAAACCCTCCCATTTCCTAGAGACATCTTAGTACCTTTCAGAGTGTATCTCCCAGGAAGCACCAGGCCTCACCAGCCCTCCCAGCCTTCTGAGCTCACTTTTTTTTTTGGTACCAAAGAGTGAACCCAGGGGCAGTCTACCTGGGATTACAGGTGTGCGCCACCACACCTGGCTTCCGTGCTCACCTTTTAAACCTAATAAACTTGCTAGTTATACCCAGTACTTATCCCCTAGCTGGGCCCTGGATTTCAGTCTTTTGTGGGGGCGGGGGTAATAAGGATTGAACCCAGGAGCATTTTACCTCCAAGCTACACTCTAGCCCTATTTTTTATTCTTTATTTTGGAACAGGGTCTCACTAAGTTGCAGAGGGCCTAAGTAGCTGAGACTTGACCGTAAACCTGCAATCCTCCTAGCTCAGCCTCCGAAGTACTGGGATTACAAGCATGAGCCACAACACTCGGCTTCCCCCCCCCATCTGAGCAGAGAGGCCCTGGGTTGAACCCCAGCACCATAAAAAAGGACATAATGCAGGCACAGTGGTACATGCCTGTCATTGCAGCTCCTTGGAAGGCTGAGGCAGGAGGATGGCAAGTTCAAGGCCAGCCTGAGAGACTTAGACCTTGTCTCAAAATAAAATACAAAAGCAAAATAAGATCTGTTTCTTTTATTACTTCTATTTTCAGAGCTGTCATATTCACTACCCCACCCCCACCCCCACCTTGAGCATGCTCAAAGCCCAGGGACATCAGCAAAACAGCGCTGTTCCTACCTGTCATCTACCTCTATCTCAGCAACACCATGGCAGAAGGGAGGCACAACTACAAACGTTTTGTGGGACCAGGACTGCTTTGAAAAAACAAAGCTTTGATGGGAACCACAGCCTCCTACTCCACACCCTGAGGCAGCTTCCAAGCACCACACACGGGGGACACACCACCCCAAGGATGCAGGGTGGGCAGCTACAACACACCAGGCAGCCGAGGCATTTTCTCAGATTAGAAATTCTCAACAAGAAAAACTAATTCAAACTGAAACCTGAAATATGCAATCCAGAGCGCTCTGGTTAGCCAATATTATGGTCCCGTTAGTTACCTGGTAAACACACTCTGTTACCTTGGGGGAAAGTAACCATCACTGATCACGGAAGCAGGAAAAAAGTTCAAGTTCAAAGAGGAAAACTCCAAGTTTGCTGAAGTAAAAGGCAGAAACTTCTCAGGGACGGGTTGGGCATACACCAAAAAGAAGTGGGGGGGACCTAGGGAGTTTTGGGGGAAATTACTCTCACCACAATGTTTGCTAAGTCCTTCTGATTTCAACCAAAAGTTTATCTCTACCTACAAAGCCACACATCAGCTTTAAATGACTCCCAAACTTACACATAAAGCCATACCCACCTCAGAAAGTCAAACTATCTTGAGACTTGCGTTTTCATGAAAAACAGGAAAGAAGCAACACTTTAATATTGCCTATTTTACAGCTCAGATTATTTTTGAACTGCCCTGAGAGCTGTATCTTACTCCTTTCTCAAGGGGATTTCAGAGGGACAGGAAGAAATTATTTCTGACTTTAAAAAATTCCATTGCTAAACTGAATCAAATTAAGCTTATACAACAAGGTACTATTTCTAATTTCTAATTATAAATAACTGAGAGGACAAGGAAGTATAAATTCTCAACCAATACTTAAGTGCTTATAGAGGGATCAGAAATATATTCACTCAAACTCCACAGGGACCCTGTGGCTAAGTGAGGAAATCGCAGCACAGGCTGGCTAAATAGATGACCTGCCCAGGGTCTTTCCACACAGACTGAACTGACAATTCCAACATGGAGTGCCTCAAACCATTTTCTTAACCAAAATCATATTAAAGTTCTGTTAAGAAATGAACAAGAAGCCAGGAGTAATGATGCCTGCCTGTAATCTCAGTTCTTGGAAGGCTAGAACAGGAAGATCGCAAGTTTGAGGCCAGCCTCAAAAATTTAGCGAAGCCCCCCAGCAAATTACTAAGACCCTGTTTCAAAATAAGAAATAACAGGGCCAGGGCTGTAGCTCAGAGATAGAATGCCCCTGGGTTCAATTCCCACTACCACACATACACACAAAACAACAAGAGCGGAGTTCGTTAAAAACTGAAGGCAAGCAGGGTGTGGTGGCACAGGCTTGTAATCCCAGCTACTCAGGAAGCTGAGGCAGGAGGATCACATATTTAAGGCTAGCTTAAACATGTGAAACCCTGTCTCCAAATAAAAAAGAAAAAGGGCTGGGGATGTAACTAATTGGTAGAATGCTCACCTAACATGTTTCAATCTCCAACACACACACACACACACACACACACACACACACACACACACACTCTCTCTCTCTCTCTCTCTCTCTCTCTGAGATGAGAGGAAAAAGGAAAAGGAGAAACACTAAAGTACGTGGTGCTTCTGTTAACCACTTCATATTACTTGAAAGGGGGGAATATATGGGGTGCCCCACTTTTTCCCATACTACCTCAATTACTGGCAAGAACAGTCAACTGTGTTCACCTTCCCCTGGGCCCCCAGTACTGGAGATGCAACCTAGTGCCTTGGGCATACAAGGTAAGCAACCTACCACTGAGCTACATCCCCAGCCCAATTTTTGTATTTTTTCTTTTTTTTTTTTTTGTGGTACTGGGGATTGAACCCAGGGCTACCTCCGAGCTACACCCCCAGCCCTATTTTTTATTGTTTACTTTGAAACAGGGTCTCACTAAGTTGCAGGGGGCCTCGCTAAGTAGCTGAGGCTGGCCGGGAACCCGGATCCTCCTGTCTCAGCCTCCCAAGTACTGGGATTACAAGAGTGCGCCACCATGCCCGGCTTTATTTTTGTATTTTGAGGCAGGGTTTCATTAAATTGCCCAGGCTGGACTCAAACTTGCAATCCTCCCAAGTAGCTAAGATTGCGAGCATAGGGCACCATACCTGGCCTTGTATTCACTTTTTTTTTTTTTTTTGCGGTACCGGGGATTGAACCCAGGGGCGTTCTATCTCCGTGCTGCACCCCCGGCCCTATTTTTTATACTTTATTTTGAAATCAGGTCTCACGAAGTTGCGGAGGGCCTCATTAAGTAGAGAGAGAGAGAGAGAAAGAGAGAGAGAGAGAGAGAAAGAAAGAGAGAGAGAACGCTGAGGCTGGCTGCGAACCCAGATCCTCCAGTCTCCGCCTCCCAAAGTACTGGGATTACAAGCGTACGCCACCACGCCCGGCTTGTACTCACTTTTAAACAGCACAAAGAATAGGACTGTGCTCAGAAACAAACCATTAAAAACTATTAAAATGTTCATTATAAGGTGTTCCTGCTGGATAACAACTTAATCTGAGACAGAAGCACAGAATTTCTATTTTACATATCCTTTCAAGCAAGGATGAAACTTTATAGAAGCAAAGCTACAAAGGTCCCCTACTTAAGTTGTACTTGCAGTATTAGTTGAGAAAATACTGAACAAGATGACATTTGTGGGATGAAATTAAAAAGGAAGTCCGACCCATGTTAATTATGCGTGTTCTAATCCTGGTTCCAGTTTATGCCTCAGTCCCTGGGCAATCAGTGCAAAGAAAGGATTAATTTTAAAAGCATCACTTTCTTCTTTCATAGATTTGAGAACTCTAAGAAATTTACATTTAGAAAGTCAGTAATAGCAGGTACCAAGAACAAGGACAACATGCTGGGCCTGAACAGCACTTACCATAGGATGAACATCACTGGTGCACTTTCCCAGTTAGTTGTTTATAGGGTCAGACTGAATTAGAGACAAAGTATAAGAAAGAACTGAGCAGGGCATGGTGACACAGGCATGTAATCCCAGTACTTAGGAGGCTGAGACAGGAAGATTGCAGGTTGGAGGCCAGCCTTAGTAACTCAGTGAGACACTTGTTTCAAAACAATAAAAAGGGCTGGGGGTGTAGCTTGGAAGAATGCCCTTGGATTCAATCCCCAGTAACACCAAAAAAAGGAACGAACAAACTGGGCAGAAATCTCTCATTTCTTGAGAATTCAGGACAGCCACAACCTCCGGGGACTTGTACTCTAGAAGTGACTTGAACCAGTAAAGACATTTCGCTTTTGTGGCCATGCCCCATTCCTGTAATGAAGGTAGTCCGGCCACACTTCCAGGCAACATGACAGTTCCTAAATACACAGATTTGGGGGGTTAAAACAGATTTTGCTGCTTCGCTCTACAGCTCACAGCTCTACTGTGACTTTCTGTGCTAAAGAGCAAAGCTATGCACGAGACTGCAGGTGCTCCAGACGAGGCGACACGTCTCACGATCACTCTGTCTTGTGAAGCTGGCTGACACACTTGGTGGAAAGTGAGACATTAACCTGCTAACGTGTCCACAATAAGGTGGAACAGCACTGCAGAGGACCACAGCTCTGTGACACAGTCCCAAGCCCTGCACATCGTCTACTAGCTGGCCTCTTACCCAAGTGATGTTTCAGTATGCTTTAGTGAATTGTTTCTGCCAGAAGGAAGAGTTAAGACGGGATTTCATTACAGTTGGGGGGGGGACCCAAAACAAAACTCATCACTCTTCTGTTTCTTTTGCAAAGATTTTCTCTTTTTTTTTTTTTTGCAGTACCGGGGATTGAACCCAGGGGCATTCTACCTCCAAGCTCCACCCCCAGCCCTATTTTTTAATCTTTATTTTGAAACAGGGTCTCACTAAGTTGCAGAGGGCCTCACTAA
>PVJS01022713.1:0-30280 GCA_004027185.1 Glis glis
TTAATATACATGCACACAGCTCTTAGTGTCCCCCCCGCCTCCCCCCACCCGTATGAAGTACTGAGAATGATGTTGGTATATTTTCACATGTACACATTGTTTATGATAGTAATTCCACTGATTCGCTTCTTTCTTGCCCTTCCCCTTCTCTTGTACCACTTCCCTTGCCCCGCTGAGGGTTCTCCATTATCACCCAGAGTCCCTTGTGTGTCCCCACTTCTCCCTAGGTTGCACATACTAATGAAAACATATGTCCCTTCTTTTTTCGTGATTGACTGATCTCGCTTAACATAATGTTCTCCAGATCCTTCCACTTTCTTGCAAATGATGTTATTTTGTTCTTCTTTATTACTTCTTTATTATTAGAATTCCATTGTGTGTATTTCCCACAATTTTGTAATCCACTCATCTGTTGATGGACACCTAGGTTGGTTCCATAATTTGGCCACTGTGAATTGTGCTGCTATGAACATGGGTATGCATATATTACTGTAGTTTTCTGGTTTCAATACCTTTGGTATGATACCCAGTAGTGGTATAGCCGGATCATATGGAGGATTCATTCCCAGTTTTCTGAGGAATCTCCACACTGATCTCCATAGTGGTTGAACTTGTTTGCAATCCCACCAACAGTGTAGAAGAGCCCCGATTTCCCTACATCCTCGCCAACATTTGTTGTTGTTTGACTTCTTATTGATTGCCATTCTAATTGGGGTCAGATGAAATCTTAGAGTAGTTTTGATTTGCATCTCCCTGATTGCTAATGATGTTGAACATGTTTTCATGTATCTATTGGCCATTTGTATCTCTTCTTTCGTGAAGTGTCTATTCATTTCAGTTGCCCACTTCTTGATTGGATTATTTGTTTTCTTAGTGTAAAGCCTTTTAAATTTTTTGTATATCCTAGATATTAGACTTCTGTCAGAGGGATAGCTTGCAAATATCTTCTCCCATTCTGTAGGCTTTCTCTTTATGCTCTTGATGGTTTCCTTTGATGAACAGAAGCTTTGTAGTTTAATGCTATCCCATTTATTAATTCTTGTTTTAGTTTCCTGTGCTTTGGAGGTCTTGTTGAGGAAGTTTCTACCTGTGCCTATATGTTGGAGTGTTGAACCTATGCCTTCTTCTAATAATTTCACAGACTCTGGTCTAACTTCCAGGTCGTTAATCCATCTCAAGTTGACTCCTGTGCAGGGTGAGAGGTAATGATTTAGTTCCATTTTTCTACAGGTAGATAACCAGTTTTCCCAGCACCATTTGTTGAAAAGACTGTCCTTTCTCCAACATATGTGTTTAGCACCTTTGTCAAAAATCAATTGACTATAAGTTTGTGAACTTGTTTCTGTATCTTCTATTCTGTTCCATTCACAATAACTTCAAAACCAATCAAATACCTAGGAATAAACTTAACCAAAGAGGTAAAAGACCTCTACAATGAAAACTATAGAATACTGAAGAAAGAAATCAAAGAAGATCTTAGAAGATGGAAAGATCTCCCCTGCTCTTGGATAGGCAGAATAAATATTATCAAAATGGCCATTCTGCCAAAAGTGATCTATAGAATCAATGCAATCTCTATCAAAATACCAACATCAGTTTTCATAGATCTAGAAAAATCAGTCATTAATTTTATATGGAGAAACAAAAGACCCAGAATAGCCAAAGCAATTCTCAGCAATAAGAATCTTGCAGGAGGCATAATAATCCCTGATTTCAAATTGTACTACAGAGCTATAGTAATAAAAACAGCATGGTATTGGCACAAAAACAGACACATAGACCAGTGGAACAGTATTCTCATATTTAATGTCAAACTTCAGAGCTATACCATTCAAAGGCTGCTGGTATTCTGTTTGTACCATGGATGGTGACTGCAGAGCAGGGAAGGCTGAAACCACGATGACAAACAGGAGGTCCATCTGTCAAGCTGGTGCAGGCAGGCAGGTACTGGTGCTTCTCAATATGTACCCAGGGATGTGTGGGAGGACACAGAAACCTTGGGCCGTCCCTCCCAACTTCAATATTGTAACATAAACAGGACCAGCTTAAAATGAGCATCCAAGGGGGATCTTAAAAGTGAAAAGATAGGGGGAGAAAGAAACAAAACAAGCAGTCTGAAAGAGATGCCTTAAGGAAGGTTTGTCCTGTCATCTCTCCCCTCCCCCACAGCGTTATTATATAAATAAGATAAAAATTGTATATAGTCAAGATATTCAATATGATGATTCCATGTACTTACACACTGTGAGATAATCACCACAATCAAATCAATTAACATATCCTTCACCACACATAGTGACCACTGTGTATGTGTGTGTTTTGAGAATACTTAAGATCTACTCTCTTGGCAAATTTCAAGTAAACAATACAGTATTACCAACTATAGTCACTATACTGCACATAAGACCCCCAGAACTTATTCATCTCATAACTAAAAGTTTGTACCCTTGACCAGCATCTCCCCATTTCCCCCAACCCCCAGACTGCCATCTTTGTTGACATCATGGGTCACCAACAGAACTGCCACCTTTTTCTAGGCCTCCCTTCTGTATCCCCTTCCTGAACACCTGACCATGGTTGGAATTGAATTTAAGTTTCTTTTACAGATTCATTAAGTAAATACAGGGTTCACTTATACTACTTTTCTTAACTTCATAAATCTGTTTGAAATAATAGTAATGGTAATTACAACTGTGAATCAAGCGTAATATAATCTTTAAGTAATTAAAAATATAGCCAAGCTGGGTTCGAGCAAATGCCTGTAATCCCAGTACTGAGGAGACTGAGACAGGAGGATTGAAGGCTCAAGCCCAGTTTGTGGTAACTCAGTGAGACCCTGTTTTAAACTAAAAAATAAAAAGGGCTGGGGTGTGGCTTAGAGGTAGAGTACTCCTGGATTCAATCTTCAGTACTCCCCAAACACACAAAATTAAAAATATTTAATCAAGGTGGTGCATACCTGTAATTTCAGTACTTGGGAGGCTGAGACAGGAGGATCACAAGTCCAGGTTCAGTGTGTGGTAATTTAGCAAGACTCTGCTTCACAATAAAAAATTAAAAGGGCTTAGGGTATAGTTCAGAGACAGAACTCTCCTGTTTCAATCCCCAGTACCAAGTATAGAATCATGAACTGTTAACATTTCCTCATATTTGTTTTCTTTCTTTTTCCTTTCATGTACACAATTTTTTTATTCTTTAAAATGTATTTTATCTGAGACAGAAGTTTTTATTTTGTAAAAACCTTCTGCTTAGCTTTTGGCTGATCAGTTTCATAATCAGAACCATGAGCTCATGCTTCCAGTTCCAGGTCACAAAGAATCTGGGTTCTTCACTTTCCTTTCTGGAACTTGAGTTCCTATTGACAGTGGGAAAGAGGGCACTGATTAGATTATCTCTAAGGTTCCATCCAATGCTGGCATTCTGCATTCTATGAAACCAAGAAAAACTCATCAACATGCCAAAACAAAGTTAAATCCTCCTTTTATCCACAACAAAAATATTCCTAAAAAGAGATCTCTGCAGATTTTTAATTGGTCATTATGATTATACATAATAGTTGGATTCATAGTTACATATCTGTACATGCACATAATGCAATTTGGTCAATTTCATTCCCCATTACCTCCCCCTTCCTTCCCCTCCTCCTCTTCCCACTCCCCTTCCTCTACTGGTCTCTCTTATATTTCCATGAGATTTCTTCCACTTTTCCTTTTTTTTGTTTTACCTTCCACATATGAGAGAAAACTTCGGACACTTGAATTTCTGAGTTGCTTTTCTTTCTTATCAAAGGAATAAAACATCACAATACAGTTGAAACATCCTCTACTCCCATTTCCAGTCTCATTTCCCTCCTCCAGAGGCAACTATTATCACTCCATTTGTTTGTACATCAGTGGTCTACTTTTGGTGTAACATCTAGGTTTTTAAAATCTATGTCAAATGATTCATATCATATGCACATATATCATAATATATATATATATATATATTATATTGTTCATTCTTTTAATTGTCGTGTAGTATTCAGTTGTATGAATACCACATTTATCTATTCCTCTTTAACATTATTTTTGAATTTCCAGTTTTTGTGATGATGAGAAAGGTTCAATTAAGCATCCTTGTACATGTTTCTTTGTGCTCGTATGCAAAAGATTCTAGAGTACCCAGGAAGAAGTGGAATTACTAGGTTGTAAATGTTTGATTTTACTCAACAGAAACAAATTTCTCTCCATAGGAATTATATCAACAATACTGTCCCACAGTAATCTCAATTTCCTATTTCTCCTGTATTTAGCCAGTATTCAATATTATGATACTTTAAATTCCGCCAACCCAAGGTATATGCTGTTGTTTTAATATGCATTTGTCTACTTATTAGTGCAGTTGGTTATCTTCTCATGTGTTTATTCATCATGCAGGTTTTGTCTTCTGAAAATTATCTATTCACTTCCAATGATCCTCCTAGGAAAAGCAGGAAATGGAGGCTCAGAGAGGCCAACTGACCTGCCGAAGATTATAGGCCTAGTGAGAATCCCAAGTGGGATTTTAACCTCAGTCAGTACCATGATTCAAACCATCCCAACACTTAAGTTTCTCAAGACATAGTCCATATATTGTGTGTGTGTGTGTGTGTGTGTGTGTGTGTGTGGTACTTGGGGATTGAATTCAGGGGCATTATATCCCCGAACTCCACCCCTGGGTCTTTTTAAGTTTTTAATTTTGAAACATGGTCTTGCTAAGTTGCTAAGGCTCTTGCTAAATTGCTGAGGTTGGGCTCAAACCTGCAATCCTCTTGTCTCAGCCTCCTAAGTATTGGGATTACAAGTGTGCGCCACCATGCCTGGCATGGTCACTACATTTAATCCTTGTCTTTTACTGTCTTTCACCTCCTGATCAGGGAAGGTTGTCTAAAATACCTCATGAAATCCATTCATCTGTTGATGGACACCTGGCTTGGTTCCATAATTTGGTTATTGTGAATTGTGCTACCATAAACATGGATCATGCATGTATCACTATAATGTTCTGATTTCAGTCCCTTTGGAAAGATACCTAGGAGTGGTATAGTTGGATCATATGGTGGACCCATTCCCAGTTTTCTGAGGAATCTCCACACTGATCTCCATAGCAGCTGCACTAATTTGCAATCCCATCAGCGGTGTAGAAGAGTTCCTATTCCCCCACATCCTCACCAGCATTTATTGTTGTTTGACTTCTTGGTGATTGCCATTCTAATTGGGGTTAGATGGAATCTCAGTGTAGTTTTGATTTTCATCTTCCTGATTGCTAATGATGTTGAACACTTTTTCATATTAGACAATGGAGGAGAAACTCCAGTGGAGGGAGGGAGGTGGTTTAGGGGAGGGTGTGGGGCAGGTGATAGGGAGAATTAATGATGGAAACACTTCCATTGACATTATGTACCAATGCCAATCTCGAATTCATGTATGGGGAAGGGGGGAGTGGGGACGGAGACAGGGAAAAACTCACCAACTGCTGTGCGCATGTATTTCACTATCACTATGAACTACATTATGATGTGAGACTGTAAGATTATAATCCACCAATGAAAGTATTTTAAAAAAAATGCCTCATGAAGAAAATAAAATGGAGAGTTCTTACAAGGTCCATTTTGAGGTTCTGGCAAGAAGCCCTGCCCCAAACAGTTACCCAGCAGACCTTACAACCCCTTGGGGATTTGAAGGCTTTCAATTTCTGGTCAAATTCTCATGACAACCCTTTGAAGTATGCACTACTATCATCATTATGTTACACATTAAGGGTTAAATAACTTGCTTAATGTGATCAGACAGAAAGTAAGAAAACCATTTAATGAATATATGAGACTTTAATGTACCAATAAAGGTATAAAAAAGAAAGGCATTTAAAGTTCATCTAAGTTGGAGGAGGATCAATGAGATTTGTTAAAAAACAAACAAAAACCTTTGTGGTGGAGATGAAAGTGAATGTTAAAAGATTGTTTCTTCCTTTCCCACTTTCTTCCAGATTCAGCTTTTGTGGAATCACAGAGCAGTGTTGCTATAAGGGATCTTTTGGAGCATCTTTCTGAACATTTTGTCTTTCTTCAGTGAAGAAACTGAGGTCATTGTCTAATTTACAGGAGTCAAGTCATTTCAAGAATGCACTGGCAGAAACCCTAGCCAGGACTGACACACTCAAGCATGAGGAAGTTTCACCTTATGGTCTTTAGGGTTGAACTTCCCATAACAAGGACAAGGAGGGCTCTCAGTTAACAAGGCGCCCAGCCACACTTCAAACCTAAATAAAGCAGAGGTAATGGTCTAAAAAACCGTTGAGTGTGTGTGTGTGTGTGTGTGTGTGTGTGTGTGTGTGTAGTGTGTGTGTGCTTACAGACCGACGATATTCTGCATGCAGTTGTATATTCTGCCATCCTCGTCATTTTAGTTTCCCAGTAATGAAAATCTACTTCATTCTGATATATACCTTTCAATCCTGACACCTCCCATCTCAGGAGGCCAATTTACCCCACTTTATCAGCTGCCAGGGATCCAGGAAAGTGAACAAGTCAAGTATGACCTACCAAAGAGGAGCATGTGATGTAGGAGGATGTCTCGCTAAGTTGCTAAGGCCGGCCTCGAACCTGCAATCCTCCTATCTCAACCTCTAAAGCATTGGGATTACAGGTGTGTGCCACCATACCCAGCTATGGATGTTAAGAAGGATGAAGAGGAGAAAAACCCATCCCATCTGATTCAGGTGACTGGCAAGAAGATGAAGAAAGGAAAATCAGAGCAAATTCATGGCAAGAAAGGGTCCCGTGCCCTCCTCTCTGCCAAAGTCATGGAAGGAGAAGGTGGGAGAAGAGACATGAAGGGTAGAGCCAGTGCCCATTTTCCATTTGGAAGTGTAAGAGAGGTCATCTCTCAGGTGGTCCCCACCATCCACTGAGATGCGGAGACAGTGGGCCTGGGTCTGCCTCTCCAAGCCACTCTCAGCTTCCACGTGGAATGGATGAGATCCTAGAACCTGCCGAATGCCCCCAAAGGCTACTCAGAAATGAATGAGTATTTGGCTAGACATTTGCTGGAGGAGATCAACATCCTTAGGACAAAGAGACTCTAGCTGAGGAATATAACACTAGAATAGAAAATATAGCCAAATTTCAGGAGCCTACAGCACAAGGAAGAGCTGAGTCCGTAGGCAGGGCTTGCAAGACTAGATAAACCACAAGAGGACAGATCTCCAGCTCTGCTGGCTGCATGTCTCAGCAATGGGTGTCAGAAGACTCTGAACTGACATAAGCCCTCTAAATTCCTAGACACAATTTTGGAGAAGAGCGGCAAGTGGAGAGCTAATCTAAAATACTAAATCATCCACGGTGATCAAGTTATCCGCAGAGACTCTTAAAATCATTGAATTGTACTGTATTTACTGGGTACATCCAAAAATAGAATTTTCCCATTACCCAAGGGAGCTTAGAACAAAGATCAGATCCATTTTCAAAGTGGAAAAATATCTGTTTTCTTTGCCTTGTCTGATTGTAATGTAATACTTTGTGTGTGTGTGTGTGTGTGTGTGGTACCGGGGATTGAACCCAGGGGCATTCTACCTCCTAGCTACATCCCCGGCCCTATTTTTTATACTTTATTTTGAAACCGGGTCTCATGAAGTGTAATGTAATACTTTTTTAAAGAAACAACATCAGCTTACGTGGAAAGAGAAAGAATTGAAATGGTACCAATGAGTGCCTGGATATAGCACTTGAAGCCACCAGAAATCCAGGCATCATCATCATCATCATCATCATCTCCTCCTCCTCCTCTTGTTCTCCTCCTCCTCCTCCTCCTCCTCCTCCTCCTCCTCCTCTCGTTCTTCTCCTCCTCCTCCTCTTCCTCTTCCTCCTCCTCCTCTTCCTCTTCCTCCTCCTTCTTCTTTCTCTCTTTCTCCCTCCCTCCCTCTCTCTCTCTCTCTCTCTCTCTCTCTCTCTCTCTCTCTCTTGCTCGCTCCAGCTCCATGTGCACATAATGATATGTGTGGCCAGCAGAGAAGAGTAGTTTTCAATCTCAATCCCAATCCTTAATTCACCGGTGAGTGGCATGTTTATTACAAAATTGAGATCACTGTCATGGTTTCTGCTATTCTTTTTCTTTTTAACTGAACATTTCCCGTTATCTCTGTTTCATGAAAACATTTTATAGGCAGGCATAGCTATCTATTTTTCTCTTGTAGTTTTTGCCCCAATGTTTCTCTAGTATTATATAGACAATACTATGTTGAAGATGCTTATACTTAAATTTTGTGCCTATATTTGATTATTTCCTTAAGACAGTTTTATAGCAATAGGATTACTGATTCCCAAGGATCTGGAGTGTCTAACTGTGTTTAATAGTGAAAATTCCTAAACTCATTCTGTTTATAAAATATAATTAATAAGTATAATAATATTTGAAAAAAAGTACTCAAAATACTCACTCTTGTACCCACCATGAAATCATTACATTAGTTAGGATTTATAATTTAGTGCAAATTGATATAGCTTCCTGTTTAAAATTTTTTAATATTTCAGATTTGTGGTTGTGTTCTGGTGACATAGAGTTCTTTTAAGACTTGTACGCACCAAAAGATAAATCTGTTAACTCATGTACTTTTTAAAATCTTGGAATAGAGTATTTAAATTTCTAGACTTTGCAATAAATATCTGCTAATGCAATGCCACATTTATCAAGTCTGTGAAGATGCCTAGCTTTGGAGGAAACATCTCTTGAGTAAAAACGTCACCTTGTTTAAACATGAAGATTTTACAGTGTCTAAGAGAATAAAAGATTCACACACTTGAAAATGTAAATACTTGGAGATTGGTGACAAGGCATATACAAGCCCCAAAGGAGCAGTAAGCATGTGCGGGAGGAAGAGAGCACTGTGCCATCAGAAGATGGCATGCCGATGTAGATGACAACCTGGCGAGTGCTTGCTCATGCCTTCTCTTCCCAGCTAGACAGGCATCTTGACTTGTTTATCTTGCTCAATTTTGCAACTAGACTGGGAATTCAATGTGTTGAGTTCATTGGTAGAGGGGGGAAAGCTCTATAAGGGGATGGTAGTCATTAATGAGGACCTGGGCAGTACTTCACAAGGAGCTGGGTGGCCACTGAATTACTCAAATTCAAACATAGAGAGGGGGTGTTGAAGAGAAAAGGGAGTGAGTACCAAACCTTCCAAACAATGCCTTTGACCTTTGATGTCCTCAGAAAGAGTCAACTATGCTAATAGGACTGGTGGAGATTAAATTCCTCCATATCCTCTGCACATCTGTCATCTTGCACAGATTCACATTTTGTATTTGTCAAATTATAGAAATGGTGAGGAGGGCAGGCTCAGGATTCAGCAGTATAATCTGATAAACTCTAAGACTCTAAACTTCATCTGTAGGGACAATAATAGTACTTTCTAGTGATCTAAAGATTGGATGAAAGAAGCCAGTCCCTGACCCAGAGAGCCATGAACAAGCTAGCCTTCATGGTACTGAGGAGTATGGCTCTTGCTCTCCTGCTTTTTATATATTCAAAACTTTTGAACATTTTTTAAATTGGTGCATTGTAATTATACATCATGATGAAGTTTGGAATGATTGAAACATACACGCACATAGCACTTAGTGAGCCTCCCCCCAACTCCCACCCTCCTCCCTCACCCTACCCATGCATGACCTTGAGAATGGCATTGATAATTTGTGTATGTATATCATGTCTATTGAAGTGTTTCCTTCATCGAGTCTCCCTCCCCCCACCTGCCTCCCTCCCTTACCCCCCCATCACTCCACTATTGAAACCAGACTACCATAGTAATGCATGCATATCTATGTTTACAGCAGGACAATTCACTATAGCCAAACTATGGAGCCAGCCTAGGTGTCCATCGACAGAAGAATGGATTACAAAATTGTGAGATATACACACAATGGAATTCTACTCAGCCATAAAGATGAACAAAATTATGTCATTTGCAGGAAAATGGATGGAATTTGAGAATATTGTGCTAAGTGAGATTAGTCAGTCACAACAAGTGAAAGGTCAGATGTTTTCCCTCATATGTGGAAGCAAAGGAGAAATTGTAGAACATTTTCAGCTTTTTTTTCAGGTTAAAATCCCATGCTGACCCAGCTGAAGAAGGCTGATCATAAATGGAAATGTCATTTGATGAATGTTTTCTAAAATTCATGAAATGCTGAAAAGCATTTTGAACGTCCCATTTTTTTTTCTGACGATATTTAGAAGTTCTCCAAAGGTAGGATGGAAACTTCTAGAAAAATAAAGTATCCAGGGAGTATTTGCTGCCTCCAGATCTTTTCAAGAACACTGCCACTGGTCCATTTTATTTGCATGAACATGCTCTGATACCATTCTTTGCTTGTACAAAAAAGTATACCTTTTGTATAAAAAAGTATACCTTTGTATAAAAAAGTAAACCTCTATTGCCTCCATATTTTAACCATTAACTTATTGGATATTCTAGGTAAACGCCACATCAATTTCTTAATAAATTATAAATCTGGGCTTCTTAGGCTAATAGTGGTGGCCATTCTCCTGTTAGTAGGAGCACATGGGAAAATTTGTCAGAAATGGAACAAGGTTGTTCAGAGTTTTGCTAATTTTTCTCAGGGCTGGTGTGGAGCTGGCTCTTTGAATTCAAAACAACTCCAGGTATTGATTTTAATAGAGAACTAGCTTCTTATCAGGTCAAGTGTCCGGTTCTGGGGGATCATTCTTTACATGGGTCTGATAACAATGTTTACTGGGACTACAAGAGGCCTGCCCTAATGTCCTGGACACAAAGAATTTCAGATCCCTTTTGGATGAGCTGAATGAAAAAGAAAGAAAATCATCAGCTTTCCTCCATATTCAGCAACATGATTCATTGTCACACAACAGTAATTATCTTAACAGAGCCTGGTCCTGCCGTCTATTTATAGTACTAATAGGAATAAGAGCTAAAGCTCAATATTTCCAAAGCAAAAGCTATAATTTTTGGAAAATGACTTTTAACATTTTATTTGAGAATATAACTCATTTGGTTAAATAAAGGTACATTTTACAAGTACCAAAATTATCTAATAAGATGTCATATTAATTAAATTTTAGCCTCCGGAGAGTACTTTACAGGGGATTTGTTTTTAAAGGCATGAGAGACTGGTTAACACTAATTCTGAATGTTTTTTAAAAATAAAAATCATAGTTATTCTTTAGGACAGTACTTCTCAATCTTGGGTTATGTGTAGACCCCTTTTAAAAATGTTTAAATTGCATTATTTTAATACATACAAACAAATGTATTAAACTTGTTAGTATATGAAATATTTGAGTTTTTTTGTCTTTTGGGGGGGTTTGTTTGTTTGTTTTGGTACTGGGGTTTGAGCCCAGGAGCATTCTACCACAGAGCTACACCTCCAGCCCTTTTTATTTTTTTAATTTTTATTTATTTATTTATTTATTTATTTATTTATTTTATTTATTTATTTAATTTATTGCAGTACTGGGGATTGAACCCAGGGGCGTTCTACCTCTGCGCTACACCCCCAGCCCTATTTTTTATACTTTATTTTGAAACCGGGTCTCACGAAGTTGCGGAGGGCCTCACTAGGTAGAGAGAGAGAGAGACAGGGAGAGAGAGAGAGAGAGAGAGAGAGAGCTGAGGCTGGCCACGAACCTGGTCCTCCAGTCTCTGCCTCCCAAAGTACTGGGATTACAAGCGTGCGCCACCACGCCCGGCCCTTTTTATTTTTTAATTGAAACAGGATCTCACTAAATTGCTGAGGGTCTCACCAAATTCCTGAGACTGGCTTCAAACCTTAGAGCCTCCTGCTTCAGCTTCCCAAGAACTACAGGCGTGTGACACCATGCCCAGTTTATTTGTATTTTTTTATGATTCCACCTCCTAATTTAAGAACTAGGGCATGGTCACACAATAATGAAGCCCACCTGTGGGCTTCCTCCTACCCCCCCCACCCCGGTGCCCCTGAAGAATCAACTAGCCAGTGCTGAGCTTTGCTTTCTTTTGGGTTTTCGAAACTAGTTTTACCACGTATAAATCCATCCCTAAGCAATATACTATTCATATTTTCTTTATAAAAACTGCTTTATACACTAGGTTGTAATCCACCACTTGCTTTTTAAATTCAATTTTGTTGCTATGATTTATATTTATTTTTCTTAAGGCTATGATTCATTTGTTTTAACTGCTCTATAATATGCCGTTGTGTGAATATACTTCACAGTGAACTATTTTTCTGTCTATAGACATTTTGATCATTCCCAAATTTTATTTGTTTGCTATTACAATGCTGCTGTGACCATTTTTTAACAACACGAGATTTTTTTCTGGACACTGTCTTGCATGTTTTGAGTTTTAGCCATCTTCTAAGAGATATGTGCTATTGTTTTTAAATTTTCAATTCCCAATTGACATGTGAGGTCGAGCTTATTTTTGTAACACCTTTTCATAAACTTATTTTTCACCAGAATTTATTCCTTGATGAGATGTCTGTTGAGATCTCATTTTTAAACTGGGTATTTGTTTTCTTATTGTTTAGCTGTAAGATTTCTTTGCATATTTTTATAATACTTATATTGGTGCAGTATAGTCTCACATCATAATCCTTTGTATATTTTGGATACAAGTCCTTTATCTGATAGGTGTTTTACAAAGATTTTCTCCCAGTCCATAACTTGTCTTTTCATTCTTTATCAGTATCTTTCTTAGATCAGGAGTTTTTTATTTTAATGAAGTCCAAATCATCAAGGTTTTTTTCTTTATAATTGGTATGTTGTAATTATCCATCACAGTGAGATTCAAACTGACACAAACATTCATGCACACAGCACTTGGTGTACTTCCTTCTCATTCCATTCTACTCCCCTCCTTCCTCCCCATACATGTCAGTGAGATTAGTACTGATACCTTCATATATGGAAATAATATTATTTGAACTGTTTCTTCTCTCAATCTTCCTTTTCTCCCTTCCTCCCTTCCTCCCCAATCTCCTTCCATTATTCTACTGTTTTCTCTCCTCATTTATCTAAAGTCTCTTTTGTTTGCTGTTTTCTCTCTAGCTTCCACATACAAAGAAAACCTATGACCCTTGACTTTTTGCAACTGACTGATCTCACTTAGATAATATTCTCTAGTTCTATCCATTTTCTTGCAAATGATGTAATTTTGTTTTTCTTTATGACTGAGTAAAGAATTCCATTGTGTGTATATACCACATTTTCTGTATCATTCAGCTGTTGATGGACACCTAGATTGATTCCATAATTTGGCTATTGTGAATTGTGCTGCAACAAACATGGGTATTCATGGATCACTATAGTGTTCTGACTTTAATTCTTTTGGAAAGATACCAAAGAGCGGTAGAGCTGGGTCATTGGTGGCTCCACTCCTAGTCTTTTGAGGAACCTCCGTATGTGTTTGTGCTTTTGGTGATGTATTGAAAAACTCATTGCCAAACTCAAGGTCACCTAGATTATCTCCATGTTACCTTCCAGAGATCTTATCGTTTTGCATTTTATGTTTAGTTCTATGATCCATTTCTTTAATTTAAATTTATTTTAACTTATACATAAAACACAAAAATTGTATATATTTTGGGGTACCATTATGAATTAATTTTTATAAAAGGTGCAATGCCTGTGTCTAGATTTATTTTCCTATATGTGACTATCCAGTTGTTCTAGCCCCCTTTCTTGAAAAAAAATCCACAATTAAAATGTTTTAAATACTTTATAAGAAATAAAACGAGAAAAGACTATCCTTTTCACATTGAATTGCTATAGCTCCTTTGGCTAAGATCGGTTGACTACATTCCTATGGATCTGTCTCAGAGCTATCTATTCTGTCTATTGATCTATTTGCCTTTCTTTTGCCAATACCTCACTCTCTTAATTACTTTAACTTTATAAGTCTTGACATCAGGCAATGGCAGTCCTCTGAGTTTGTTATCTTCCTTCAATATTGTGTTATCTCTTCTGGGTCTTTTGCCTTTCCCTGTAAATGTTAGAATCAGTTTGTCAATATCCACAAAATAACTTGCTGGGATTTTCATTTATATTACATTGAACCTATAGAACAAGTTGGAAAGGACTGACATCTTAATAATGTTAGAACTTCCTATCCATGGAAATGGAATAGCTCTATTTATTTAGATATTCTTTCTTCAAAAAAATGTTCTTGTGGTTAATATTTTGTTTACAAATTCAGTTTCTTTAGTATATATAGAGGTATTCAGTTTATTTACTTCTTGACTGACATTTGATAGATTCTGTCTTTCAAGGGAGTTGCTCATGTTGTAGAAGTGCTTAAATTTGCATAAAGTTGTTGATAATATTTATTCCCTTCTGATCCTTTTAATATCGGCAGAAAGTATAGTGATATGCCTCTTTCATCTCTGATGTTGGAGATTTGTGTTCTTTATCCACTGACTAATCTATCTAGAATTATATCAATTTTATTAATCTCCTCAAAGTACCAGCCTTGTGTAGCTTTCATTTTCTGCATTAGCTGTTTTTCATTGATTGCTGTTATTTCTTTTCTTCTTCTTACTTTGTGTTTTATTTGCTCTTCTTTCCCTAGTTTCTCTAGGTGAAAGTTGAGGTCTTGGTTTTGAATCTTCTTTTCTATTCAGTGCTATAAAGTTTCCCCTAATTATTGCTTTAGAAGCATTCCAATTTTTAATATATTGTGCTTTTATTTGCATTCAATTCAAAATGTTTTCTAAGAGAAGCACTTGCATAAAAGTGGGGTGAGGCTCTTCAGAAACCTGCTCTTCCATGAGAGCAATGAGAAGACTGCAACAAGTATTATCAAATTTCAGAATTCCGGGGATTAATTTAAGCTTCGCAACACCCTGAGGAATGTTTAATTCATGAAAATCATATGAATCTCAGTAAGAACAATGAAATGCATGGAGTTTTTCTTTTTCCCTATTCCTAACCCTTGTTCTCTAGTTCTGTGGCAGCCTAAAAAACCATCAATTTTTAATTTTCCTTATGAGGAATGCCTTCAAATATTATTGGCCATTTATGTCTCTTCTTTGGAGAAATATCTGTTCAAACCCCTTGCTCATTTTTAAGTTGGGTTATTTGTCTTTTTATTATTGAGTTGTAAGAGGCTTTTACATATTCTGTATACTAGACCCTTATCAAATACATGCTTTGCAAATATTTTTCTCCCATTTCATACATTGTTATTTTACTTTCTTGATAGTACCCCTTGGTGTACAAAAGTGTGTGTGTGTGGTGTTCTGGGGACTGAACACAGGGGCATTATACCTCCAAGCTACAGCCCCACCTCTTTTTATTTTTTGTTTTGAAACAGGGTTTCACTAGGCTGCTGAGTCTCCCTAAGTTGTTGAGACTGGCCTCAAACCTGCAATCCTCCTGTCTCAGCCTTCCAAGTACTGGGATTACAGGTGTGTGCCACCATGCCAGGCCACAAAAGATTTTAACATTGATTAAATCTAGTTTTATTTTTTAATTTTGAAAAATGTTTTAACTTTTTTTTTCATGTGCTGGATGTTTATGCAGCACAGACTTAATCTAATTTTTTAAATTTAGGAAACATAATAGACACCTTTCAACCTGCAAATCTTTTTTTTCCTTTTCTTTTAAAACTTGATTTCTTCTTCTATACTAATCGATTTATTGAGTTTTTTCTTAAAAAACTGATTTTGAGTTTCTTTTGGCAATTTTAAGAACATTTTTTATTTTTAAGGTTTTTTTTTTTTGCGGTACCAGGGATTGAACCCAGGCGTGTTCTACCTCCGAGCTACACCCCCGGCCCTATTTTTTATCCTTTATTTTGAAACCGGGTCTCATGAAGTTGTGGAGGGCCTCACTAAATAGCTGAGGCTGGCCGCGAACCTGGATCCTCCGGTCTCAGCCTCCCAAGTACTGGGATTCCAAGCGTGCGCCACCACACCCGGCTTTTTTTTAAGGTTTTTAATTTTAATCATTACATGAATACCTGAATCTAGAGGGCCTTCTTTGTGGAATTTGTCATCCCATACTTATTTATTAATTTTACTATTCTGATTTTTTAAGGAGTATTTGCTTATTCTATCAAAAACTATTACTGATATCTTTTCTACCAAGCATCCCGTAAGCAATATATATTGGGATTTTCACTTTAAAATTAATCTGAAAAATCTTCACTTTGTCCTTCACTTTTCATGACATAGCTGTTATATTTTTTGCCTAACTTCTGTTATTTTTTGCATGCTTTCTATTTCTTTACACTGACTTGCAGTTTCCTTTGCTTTTTTTGCCTTTTGCTGCATGGACTGTATTTTATCTCGTCTCATTTTCTGCATTTGTTTCGCTTTACTTCTCAGCAAGTTTTTAAACTTTTGTTCATTTGCTCCTTGAAACTCATGCTTCCTTCAGCATCCATGGAGCTGTTTGCCTTCCCTCCAGCACTTTCTTCTCAATTGCTATAGTGGGTCCCTCCCCCTCTTCCCTTTCCTTGAATGTTGATGTTCTTTAGAACTCCTCTCTTCTGAAACTACTCTTCCTGGGCTATTTCATCCACTTCTTTGGGTTTAAGTATCAACCACATGCTAACAATTCCCAACCCTTCCAGTCCCTCCTAGAACTCCCTCCAGAACCCACACCCGTAGCTATATAACTCACTACTGGATATCTCCATGTGGATGTCCCCCAGGCACGTTAGAAATAGTATGCTCAATATAACACTCGTCTCTTTCCTAGTAAATCTGCTCCTCTACCATACTTTCCCCTCCAGAAAAAGGCAGGCCTATCCACCTCAGTCCTAAAGCCAGAAAATCTGGGAATATCTTTTAACTCTCCTCTTTTTCCCAAACCCTATATCCCTCACCCACATTTTCAATATTCTGCTTTTTTAACATCACTAAATAATGATTTACATCCTAAAGAGGGGGAGGGGGACACGAAAGCTATGACCCTGATCCTACCTTCTACCCCAACAAATCCTGCCCTCTGCTAAAATAGTCATTTTTCCACCTTTTCTTCCTCAGTCTCAGTAGAAGTCCTCAGTGCTGTGGGCAGTACTCAGCTACTGATCGCCCAGAAAGTCAAGCAGCTCCAGGGCCTCTGTGCAAAACTTGGAGGATGCGGCTCTTCTTCCTCCACAGTGGAGCTTCCAGCCTTTGGTTGACCACCAGATCCCCGGTTAACTGGGTCTCTGTGCCCAGTCAGAGACCTCTAAGCCTCTGTACTTCCTCCACTGCACGAAGAAGGTGCTGCTTCCTGTGGACCTGGAAAGGCTACAGCAACACATGTCAGTATCTCGCACAAGAAAGGGGCCATGAGTGGTCCTCCAGGATCTCTCAAACCTATAGGGAGGGCCTGCCCTGCCATGGCCAGAGGAGAGTCTTGGGCAGTTATTCCTCGGAAAGTTTCTCTCCAACCAGTCAGAGGCTGCATGCTACTGGGAATAAATCCAGGCTTCTCCTCACTTCACTGTGAGACCGTAACTGAGAACTTCTGTTTCTTCCCCCATTGTAGTTCTGCTGTACAGAGGGACCAGAGTTGCTATAACCAGTCAGTTTCCAGAGAAGAACATCCAGTTGTTTGGAATTTTCTAGAATGTACAGTGCTGTAATGATCAATCTTATATAAGCATTTATCTCTGTTGTACAACTGTTTCTTAAGACAGATTCCTACAAGTGGATTTTTTGGTTTAGAGAATGCACACATTTTTAATTCTGTTATTTAATAGTCAGGAAACTTTACACAGTAATTTATCTTTCAGTATCTTTGACTCTGTGTTCTACTTAGCTGTGTAATTCATTTTCTTCTTCTTATCTCCATAGGCCCTGTGCCAGTCTAAGTGACCATCAGCTCTTACCTGGATCCTGCAAACTCTGCGTAATTGATCTTCAATCTGCCCTTCTTTCTGTTAGGCAGCTAGATAGAAATGAGCAGGTCAGGGCAAGATTGGGGGACACCTGAGGGCAAGTTAAGCGGGCCCTCATGAATGGAAATACAGGGACTCCCCACCTAGCTGCGGTTAGAGAACCCAGTGGTATCCGGAGGCTAAACTTACTACATGCACACCTCTCCCCAGGGTATCACTTAGGCACTGATGGAAAGTTTCCAACGTGGTGAGAATAGCCCAGATGCCCTAAGCTGAAGTGGGAGAAGAGACAGTGACCTCCACAAATGCATATGCACAAGGGTAAAACGTTTCCAGAGTGAATAGGGCCCCCCACATGGAAGACTCACCCTCATTTTCTACTCCAGAAAGCAGCCCATTCCTGACCCTTTCTTTGGTATGGAAGCTTTTGTTCTATGCCATTTTTTTCCACTCCGGAAAGTGACCCATTCCAGGCTCTCTCTCTCTGGAATGTAACTCCTTTATCGCGGCCTTCTCTTACACTTTACCCCCACCTCCCTAAATAAACTTCTTATATACCCCTACTCTTGCCTTCCATTTGAAATCTTTCTCTTGGGAAGTAAGGACAGAGAAAGAGATCACTGCCCTATAACACTTATTTCTAGGAGAGATTATCACCCTGTAGCAGTCTCCCTTCTATGATTAAAGATTCTTTCAAAATTAAAAAATAAAAAGGGCTGGGAGTGTAGTTCAGAGGTAGAATGCTTCTGGATTCAATCCCCAGTACCAAAAAAAAAAAAAAAGTGTTGTAAGACCCATCTTGATCTTGGCTCCCTTGCCTCTACTGCTTCTTCTTGAGCTACTTACTCACCGTGTCTCACTCTATTCTCCAGCCTGTTGTCACCAGGCAAACACCCTCTCAGAACCTGAGAAACAATCCTTGTTGCCAACCAATGTTCTGTTCCAGACCAGACACCCACCTAGCCAGCCACGCAGGTATCTGGGGTCTCCGTTGCTGTGTGAAACCAGAGGCAGAATGGAACCAGCCAAAACCAGTTTCAGCCATAACGGATACTCTGCGGGCCTGCTGTTCACCCCTGATCATTACCATCTTGTTGCAATATATGGCCCTAGTGAAATTCCCGCCTACCAGCTCTATCCTGCTCTGATCTGCTTCTGACCCCAACTGAAACCAGTCCTAGATAAGGATACAAAGAAAGTGGCCCATTACATCCAAGATGGACCCAACTCCCCCAAGAAGTCTTGCAAAATCCTACTCCTTAATTAAAATCCATCCTTTTTCTCCCCTTACTCTTCAAAGGGCTCTCGTTCTTTGTTCAGGGAAAAGCTGATCTGAGTATTATTTTTTCCGGCTTGCCAAAGAATAAACTTTCCTTCACTGCATAATTCCTTCTGCATAATTCCTTCATTGCATAATTTCCTTCTCTGCATAATAACTGCTCTTGGTTTTGTTATTGGTTCCACAATTGAAAGAGGGAGAAAAAACACAGTTTGGGTCGGAAATTGGTCACATTACTACCTTACTTCAGTTCCTTGAACACACTACACACCCTGAGGCAGACACTGTAAATTGCCCCATTGTCCAGTCTTCCCTTCTTTTTAGTACTAGAACCCACCCTGCTCTTCTCAGGATCTGGTAGGGCCCTTGACTGCCCAACGGGGTACTGCGCTTCCAGCTTCCCATGCTGCTGGGGGGACTCTGTGACCAGGTTCTCATGGAATGAGAGAAGGAGAGATATATGCAACCTCAACTGCACATCCTGAAAGGAAATTGATTGCCCTTTGTTTCTCCTTTATGCTTCCCTAGGACTGAAATGTGGCTAGAAAACTAGTGAATGCCCTTTAACTGCATGGGTGGGGAAATGCATTAGGGACATGGGATGTCTATAAAAGGAAGGAACTTGGGACCCTGAATGGCTGTTTGGCAGATGGGATACTCAAGCTCTTTGTAGTAGCAGTTTAGCTGGAGCATCAGTCAGAAAAGTCTGGGTGATGCTGTAGTAACTAACAGACAACCCGAAGCTACATATCTGACACAGCTCTGCAGAGTACATCTGTTTGTGGTGTCATCCAGTGGTCTGACCTAATGAGGGACTTTATCTAAATAGGTGCTTTAATGGGCACACAGGAGACCAAGGGACTTGGCATATTGCACTCTGCCTGTTAAAACTTATGATTGTTAGTCGTCCTCATCATCTCTCATAGTCCACTGAACAAAGGTAGACACACACTCTCACTCACTCAAGGAAGGCTAAGGGTAAGTAATTCTATCTTATCCCCTAAAGAAGAAACCCAGAATGTTTGTGACTAGTCCTGACGACTATCTCAGTTTCTACCTCAAGGTGTCTTACTTAGCCTATGTTCTCCTAAAGGAATAATTTTTGTCTTGCTCAACTATGTGTAGGTTATTTTTGTTTGTTCAAAATTCATTATTTCAAACATTTCACAAGACCTTATCTTCTCATTAATTCTTCCTGCAATTATTACCCTTGTATTTCTAGAGTATCTCCATTGCATAATGACTCCCAAATATTTATATAAACATCTGAACTTTCTCCAAAGATCCATACTAGATTTCCAGCTGTCACTGCCTGTTTTAGCTTGACAAGGTAAAATAATTGGATGTATTATTTGCATTTCCAATTTAAATCCAATTCTTCTACTGAGTTCATATTCATTTTTTAATATCCATATTCCCAGTCTGTAGCATAGTGGCTGACATGAGAAGATACATTATACATTCATTGAGAGGACAGATGAATGGATAGAGGGATGCTGTTGAGATTTGACAATGGCTCTCAAACCTGGAACTTTGTCTGGTTGCATCCCCTCCTTGCCAGTCTGCATCATGTTAGCTCCCGCAGCCTGCTGAGTCTACCTCTAAGCTCTTTTGCATATGACCCTTCTCTTCCACCTGCCACACATGGCTACTCAGGTGTTCATTACCTATCAAGTAGACCATCAGAGCTTTCTCACAGTGAGCCCCATTGTCAATTTTTCTACGCTGCTATCCATTTTACACAGCACTTCCACATCAATTTCCTTAAGGCATCTGACTTGTTTTTGTCACTGTTCTACCCTCCTATGAGGAGCATCTATCACAGGCAAGCTCCACTACATTCTGAAGAGAAAAATGCTAATAAGATGGGATCTCCATGCTTGGTCAGTTCACAACCAGTGAAGAGAGACAGATGTATCTAGAGATACACAGCAGAGAGGACAGTGCCAAGACATAAGAGTACAGAGACGGGGTGACAGATGTGACAGGTGCTAAGTCAGCCAAGGTTACCCAGCATCCTAATTAGACAATTAGAAATTTTTCAGGATCAGCATTAGACAGAAGTAGGAACTATTCATCTTTTGAATCAGGATTTTTTAAAAAAGGAAATAATAGGCACTAACTTGGTTAACTTAGAAGTGGAGGCTGGGTGAGAAAGTAGATGGTGACTGGATCTGAGAACTTTGGTTTTCTTTGTGATGGTAAGGTGTTCATTGCTGAGGAGGATGAGTCACCATGCCTTGAAGTCTTCCCTAAGACTTAGATGTACCATGCCTGGTGGGGATGGCTTTCAGGTTCCTTTACCTGCTGGGAAACTTCAGCCATGTCCATGGCTTGCAATTTAACTCTACAAACTGGTCCTAATGCATGCAGGACAGTGTTTGGCTACATTTGGAAGCTGCTGTCCCTGTTCTTCCTGTGCATAGCTGCCACTGAGACCAGAGTTTGGTTTCTACTACCAGGCTTAGATATGCACTGATCTCCAGGGGAGGGAGCCAGAAGTTAAATGAATTGCTGCGTGGATTTTGTAAATTCATAGCAGACCCAGTTTCTTGGAAACCATAGCACTTTTTATTTACATAAGCCAGGCTTTTCTGAGATACAAAATAGAAGGACTCTTTTTGGGGGGAGGCAAGGGGGGACATTATTTTTGGAATTCTAAGAGCTTAACTTTGAATATAGAGCCAAAGCCTGGAAAATTGAAAGCATGCATTTTGTAAATGAGCCACAGGAAAGGAAAAGAAGACAAAATGGTTTCTGCCACATGGCCCCACCCTTTACCACCCTCGTCCCCACACACACCATCAAAAGGAAGATAATCTGACCAGCAGACAGGATGACGAGGAGTTTTGTAATTTAAGTTACTCTTTTGAGCAAGGCTTTGGGGAATGAAAGAAAATTCCCTTTCAGAAAAGGATCAGATATCTGGTAATGGAGGTGGACAGACACGTGAGGAGCACATTTGTCTTCTTCGTATGAACTGAAACTTCACTGTTTCCTCTGTGCGTAGGCTCAGGACGTCCTCTGACAGGATCTTCCAGACCTTTCCCTGATGAATTTCTAGGAGGACTAGACACATAATTTTATAGAATAGACAGGATGTTAAGATTGTCTAAAGAAGATGGCCAACACCTGGAGAAATAAAGGATTGAACTAAGCAAAATTTCCCCATCATTTGATAAATATATAGAAGAGGGAACTAGAGGTTTATAAAAGATAAACCGAAGCACATGCTAGAAAAATTTTACAGTTAATAATAATTATTAGGGAAATTAATTGAATTATCTTTACATTAGGAAACATATTACTCTTACTTTACACTAAGAACTACAAGGAATTTCTTTGAAATATCTTTGATATAGGTCTAGAATTTATAGTAAAAAAATATCTGAAAGGCAGAAGGTTTTCATATTCTTTCTCTCTCTCTTTCTTTCTTTCTTTGTGGGAAGATTTGTGAGAAAAAAAATGAAAGCCATGAGACTAGTTTTCTCTTTTCAAAAGATAACTTCTCCCCACCTCTGACCTTCTTTTTTAATATAGAATTTTAGCATTGCTCAAAAGAATGTGGACATGTCAAGTGCCCTTTGAAAAATCCTTTTGACAGAAAGAAAGAATAATAATCTAGACAGACCAGAGAACATCACAATTCCTTTAATCCATAATGATTACTGGAACTGAGAGGAAGCGTAGAGTATTGTTAAAATTTCCCCAAGGAAATGTCCAGCTCTCACCTGAGAAAACTTTTTGAAATCAACACTTAGGACTCCGAGAGAAGGAGGACACAGGAATTTCACAAGTAATTTCAGTTACTTGAAGTTTTGTTAGAGCCAATTCTGAATACACATGGAGCATGTGCAGCCTGTCCCCTCCCAAGATCCCCTACACCTCACTGCAGTGCTGTGAGTGTGGGGCCCTGAGGGTTCACCCCAGCCCACTTCCCCAGAGCAGTGCCCCCAGCTGAATCTGGGTCTTCTTTTCTAGAAGATTTTGCCCTGCCCAGGAATGGAGGTGAGTAACCAGTACCCATGCCTTCCTGATTCAGAGGTACAAAAGGCTGGCCTCAGCCTCAGGGTGAGACAAACCTTGGGACTGCCAGGGCTCAGAGAACCCAATAGGGTCAGGCTGCGGCACAGTTCACCTGACAGATCTGGCGTCACCAATTCCCTCTCTCCCAAGAGCATCCCCTCCACAAACCTCTTCCACAAGAATCCTTGCCTCAGGCTCTGCTTCTACTTCCAACAGGTGCTTCTAGCTTCTTCCATTCTCAGGAAGGCATAGAGAGGGTTCTGGAAGCAGGGGCCAGATGTCCCTTTCATCCCCTGTCCCTGTGTCTTGTGGCCTCATTCTCTTCCTGAAATCTTACCATCTTAGACCTGCTAGCTCAGCATTTCCTAAAGGGTCCCTTGCTTGGGAAACTTTGGGAAACATCATTTCTCTTATCACCATTTTGGAGGACTCACAATCTTATTAATATATTAAATCTAAGAAACAGCAGAGAATCCGATTTAACTTATTAAACCCAGACTTTTCTAAACTTACTTAAAATCCATTTTTGGATGCTATAGAATCCTATTTTTGTGGATCATAGTTTAGGAAACACTGATCTGATCCAATTTCTCGTCTTAACACATGAGAACTTGAGGCCCATAGAGATGAGCTCCTCTGGTGTGCCAGCTCCCTGCCGTGATGTGTGGCATCTGGTGACAGTCTGGACACCGTCACTGGATTTTACTGCTCTTGCCTGTTGACATAGGCCAGCTGCACATTCCACCTTCTTAGGGTGGCTTTTCATAATTAATAATTCAGTGTTTAGAAGGCAAGCTTCAGATCTCCTGTTGCATCTGTATAAATAGACAAAATTTTCCCAGACCCGACTTGACTAAACAAGGGACCAGTTTGTTTTTATTGAGGGTGTTTTTGTGGGGCTGGAAGCATGCCTTTGAGGTCCAACTTGTGGGATTTCACCTGTTTGAAATCACAGTCATCCTCTGTTCTAGCAGATCTCCATGACTGATGATTTCAGATCTCCACTTCTATCAGAGATTTTTTTTAACAACCAGTTCATATTTTTTAAACATTTAGTAATTCTTGTTACTTTTCCCTGCAGGTTTAGATGATCAGCAATCACTGTTTGGATATCTGAACAATGAAGTCAAATCGAAAGATGACTTCTATAAAAAAAAAAAGCGCTTATACCCTCGAATTAACGTGGGCTTGTCTTTCAGTTCTGAGCATGAGCCGAGGACTCAGGTTTCTGCAGAACTGTGTCATAATGTCTGCATGTTCATAAATAAATTAGAGCGGTGGGGTGTGTGTATGTATTTAGAAATAGACCTTCAGGCTTTATGCTCCCTCTCCGGCTCTGCTGTAGCAAAAAAAAAAAAAAAAAACCATTAGGGCTAGAAAGAAAACCAGCCATTTTATACTCCATTTAGTATCCAACCTTTTATGTGCATCTAAACATGCTTATAAAGAACCCATTAGGATGGTGTGCTTTGTCACCACTCATATTGCCCAAGCAGCATGAGTGGGTGTGTGATGAGTGGGTGTGACAAGGCCAGCCTGCTGCAGTCCATGGTCCCAGTCCACTAAGGACAGCTCCCCCCTCCCCGCCATATGTCTCAAGCTCAAGGAGGGCAGCCGAGTTTGCATTTCTATACATCACTGCAGTTCAATATCAGTAGGCTGCAAATCTGTGTGCAGAATTAGTACCTGTCTCCCCTTCCAAAAAAGTGTCACAAACAAGAATGTCTCCTGGTTTCCTAGCCTGCTACCTTCCTAGCTCTTTCTCCTTATTTACTGAGTGAGGAAAGGAGCAAAATAAAGTGAATCTTCTTACAAATATGTGTAGAAACATAATATTTCAAAGTGAAAGAAGACCTGTTTTTGTTCGTTTTGTGTTGCTAACACATAATGCCTGATGCTGGGTAATGTATAAAGAAAAGAGGTTTATTTAGCTCACTGTTCTGGAGGTCTGAGAGCATGGCACAGGCATCTGCTTCTGATGAGAGCCCTAAGGCAGATAGCATTATATAGTGGGAGCACAAGAAACACACACAGAGAGAGAGAGAGAGACAGACAGACAGACAGACAGACAGAAAGACATAGAAATTGGCCACGTGGCAAAAGAGAAAGCAAGAAGCTAGTCATGGTGGTACACACCTATAATCCCAGTACTTGGGAGGCTGAGACAGGATGATCACAGATTTGAGGCCAACTTCAGCAACTTAGCAAGACCCTCTTTCAAAATAAATAAAAAGGGCTAGGGTATAGCTCAGGGGTAGAATGCCCCTGAGTTCAATCCCTAGTACCAAAAAGTAAATTTTAACATTTTTAAATAAAAAGGACTAGGGGTATAGCTTGGAGATAGAACACTTCCAAGTTCAATCCCCAGTACCAAAGAAGGAGAGAGAGAGAGAGAGAGAGAGAGCTCAAGCATGAGCAGGGAGGGTCCAGGCTCACTCTTTTAACAACCCAAGTTTGCAGTAACCATTTCAGTACCACAAGGTGAGAATTTATTCTTGCAAAAAAAAAATCATTAATCCCCCTAAAGGCCTCACCTCCCAACACCACTAAACTGGTAACCAAATTCCCAGCACGTGAACCTTTGGGGGACAAGCCATATCCAACTCATTGCAGGGTCTTAAACATGGTCTCATTTCTGTGCTTGGCTTTGGCTTTTCATCCAGGGAAACTCTGCTCTTCCAGGAAGGCACACCATCATCATTTCTCTCGCTGTGTTCCTGGAGCAAGTGTGTTTTGTAGCCGTGCATTTGCAATGCAGCCTCTTCCTTTGTACAACTTCAGTAGTGATTCAAGTCTACGCACGCACACGACTTGGGAGTGGGAGTGGGGGACAGTATAAATGGAAGGGAAGATAAAGTCCAATTCTGAATGAATCAAGTCCAGAGTCATCTGTGTAACACTGTGGGCCCAATGGACTCTTCTGGAAACACCATGTCTATGTGCTGGAGAGACCGTTTGCCATAGCTCAGGCTCCACAGGTCTCAGGCAGCTGCACCCACAACAGGGACAGCACCTCTCCCGGGGTGCTCCTGAGAGTCCTTCCTGCTCCCCCACTTGTAATTACACAACCGGAAGAACAGATGTTGTAGCTGTAAAAGGAAGTATTCATTTTGGTAAAGTAAATTTGTGTGTATGTGTGGCCAGAGCTAATTCACAGCAGATTTCATTCTTGGCGTCTCCAGGAAACTGTTTGTTTTTTTCTGCGCTAAATTATTTCTTGGTCTGGGGAGATTCAGTTGTTGGCCTAAGTTAGTTTGCTAGGGCTTCCATAGCAACGTGTCACAGACTGGGTGGGTTAAACAACAGAAATTGTTTATCTTATAACTCTGGAGTCTAGAAATCCGAGACCAAGGCATTGGTAGGGTTGGTTTCTTCTGAGGCCTCTCTCCTTGACTTGCGGGTCACCATCTTCTCCCTGTGTCTTCTCCTGTATGTGTCTGTGTCCTAACTTCCCCTTCTTTTAGTGATGACAGTCATATTGGCTGAGGATCCACTCAACCTCATTTTAACATAATTTCCTCTTTCAAGGCCTTATCTACAAATATAGACATATATTGATGTACTGAGGGTTAAGATTTCAAGACATGAAATGGAGAGGGAATACAATTTGGTCCATAACATTTCTGGATGGATGGATGGATGGTTGGATGGATGGATGAATGGATGGATGGATGGATGGATTGATGGATGCATGCATGCATTCTTTTTTACACTTTGTAAAAGATAAGGAGTAGATAAGAGTAATATATCAAGAACTGAATCAAAAACACAAAATGAGTATTATTCATATTATTTCAACCTAGACAATGAAAATGAAAGAATTAAATTTCCATCCTGTAAATGATAGTGGTATTCATAACCAAAATGTACTGTTGTTAGATATTGTATTCAGTAATGATTTTTCTGTTGAGGGACAACAAGCAAAAATGCTTTGCTATGGGTAAAGGGTGGGGATTCGCCTGAGGGATTGGACATTCTCACTGTCAGTTATCTGAGAAAGTGATTTCTTCTAGAACAGGAAATGAAATCCAGAAGAGCAAACTATAGACTAAGAAATCCTCATGAGAACCTGATTTGAAGTCCAAGACATAGATACAGATTTGTCACACTCCTGGGGTTGGGATGAGCCAACCCCCACGACATGAACGAAGTCCTGCAGGATGTCTTCTAGTGAAGAGAAATTGCCCATCAGCAGCTGAAATTTAACCAGAGAGATTACCAACCACCACTATTCTCCTTACAGTTTTCAGGAATTTGATTACTCTAGGTATCTCATACAATTGGAATCTCATGCTATTTGTCTTTTTGTGACTGGCTTCTTTTACTTATTATTATGTCCTTAAGGTTCATCCATGTGGTAGTATGTGTCAGAATTTTCTTCCTTTTTAAGGCTGGATAATATTCCATTATATTTATATACCACATTTCTTTTATCCATTCAACCGTCTATGGACATTAGGGTTACTTTAACCTCGCACCATTGTGAATAGTGCTGCTATAAACATGAACGTACAAAGAATTTCTTAGACCCTTCTTCTGATTCCTTTGTATAAATATTACCACAAACTAGAAAGTTAAGTTCTCTAGAGAAACAGAACAACTAAGGGGGAGAGAGAGGGGGAGAGAGAGATTATGAAGAATTGGTTCACACAATTATGGAGACTGAGAAATCCCACCATCTCCAAGCTGGAGACCCAGGAGAGTCAGTGTTGTAATTCTAGTCTGATTTCGGAGGCCTGAGAACTAGGGAAGCCCATGGTATAAATCTAAGGGTAAGAGAAGACTGATGTTATAGTGCTAGCTGGCAGCCCAAGAAGAAAAAAAAGCAAACTCCTCCTTTCCCTGACTCTTTACTCAGTCCCTCAGTGCATTGGCTACTGTCCACTGACAGTGGGAAGGGCAATCTACTAAGTCCATGGATCCAAGTAACAGTATTATTTAGAAACACCCTCACAGACACACCCAGAAATACCATTTAACCTGGGCACCTGTGGCACAGCCAAACTGACACACACACACAAAATTAACCATCACAATATGATAATTCTAGTTTTAATTTTGGGGGAATATTTATTTATTTTTAAACCAGATAATACATATGCCTTGTTTAAAAATCAAAATGATATGAAATGCTTTGCTCCAGGAGGTTTCAATCCATGCCCCTTTCCTCATCCCAAACAGTAGCCAGTCATGAATATTTCTCCTTTTGTAACCCTCAAGTGTTCCTTTATGTAAGTATGTGCATATGCATGCACGCACACACACATACACACACACACACACACACGCACGCATGCACACACGCACACACACACACGCACACACGCACACACACACACACACACTTCAATTCCTAAGGTCAGAGGTAGCTGTGGTATGCAGGATTTTGGCCCTCAGGGTCTTCACCCTCTAATTGTCTGTTATGATACATTACATGGCAAACTGACATGGCAGAGGGAATTAAGGCTATGAATCCCAAGAAAAGGAGATTATCCTGGATAATAGGAACAGAGACGAGCTAATCACTTAAAGAACAGAAGGAGAGTCAGGAGAGATATGGCAGAAGTCAAAGTCAGACATTCAAAGCACAGGAAAGACTCAACCCTCCACCACTGGCTTTGAAGATGGAGAAAGGGGTGCAGGTGCCAGGAAAGGCAGACAGCCTCAAAAAGCTGGAAATAGCACACCACATCGCACTGACAGCCAGCAAGAAAACCAGGACCTCACTTCTAGAGCTTCATGGACCTGAATTCAATCAACAATCTGAATGGACCCAGAAGTGGATTCTCCCCCAGAGCCTCCAGATAGGAGCCCATCTCTCCAACACCTTGATTTACACCTTGGGAGATCTGGAGCAGAAGAACCAGGTGAGCTCTCCAGACTTCTGACCTAACTCTAGCTACTGCAGCCTAGAAATCATTTTTCTAGGCTGCAGTAGCTAGTATTTCATGGGCATACACACACATGCACATCACTCACAGCAACTCTCACACACCCTCTTCCCTATCTATGTTCTAGGCTCCTCCACACCGCTGAAAAGTGTATACTGTATCATCAGGCTGGTATGGCTGTGCCCTCAGTTGGTTGTATCCATACAGTTCAATGTCCACAGCCTTCCCAGCGCCTGTACTCCCTGTTATGGTAGTATCATATTGAGAACCAACACTGAACGGTTTGTTAACATTGAACAGTAGTTGTGGATTTCCTTTGTCCAACAAAATTAGAACAACTTTTACCCAGTAGTTAACCGTTCACAGTGACAGGTACAGGAAGCACAGTAATGGGACATTTCTGGAAAACCACTAAACTACATCACATTGATGCTTCTGCTTGGTCCCATGTCTTCCTTGCTTACAAAATAAAAAGCATCATCTTAGATAAGGGTTATCAATCATGTTTCCCCTCTAAAACATTTGAAGAATATGAAACAATTCTATCTATTAGTAACCATACAGCATGTTTCTTACCTAAAAAACTTGCAGAATCTCCAAGGAAAGGAGTTACATGAAATTTGAAAAACTTCCCCCAAGTACAATTCCCAGATAACATACAAGACACACAACTAAATTTGAATTTCACATAAACAATAAATAATTTTTAGTGTGGTATACCCCAAATATTCCATGGAACATTGGTATGCTAAAATGTCTTTTATTATTTATTAGATATTCAAATTTAATTGTACTTCCTCTATCTTTATTTGCTAAATCTGGTAACCTTATTCTATGTGTGATAGTTAATCTAAGTTGTCAACTTGACCTGATCATGACACACCCAAGATTATGTGATTTTGGGTGTGTAACAGCAGATTAAAGAGAAAGCCCTGCCCTGAATGTAGGCAGCAGGATTCTGATAGGTGCGGACTTAGATAAAGAGGGAGAAGCCACGTAGAGTGTGTGCGACTGATTCCGAGGAAAGCGCATCTGCTCTCGCCTGAGATCGTCAGCCGCCGGCTCCGCCTTTCTCCGAAGAGCTCGATCTTCTCGGCCTCCTGCTCTTGGAACTGAAACTCCACCATCGTTTCTCCGAAGAAGCTTCCTGATCTTCACGTCTTGGACTGGGACTGAATTAGTGGTTGCTCCAATCCTAAGACTCCAGCTCTTA
>PVJS01022714.1:0-30275 GCA_004027185.1 Glis glis
GGCTTTGCATATACTAGGCAAGTGGTCTACCACTGAGCTGCATGCCCAGTGCTTCCATCCCCAGTTTAGAATGGAAAGATTTCATAGACAACAGGCAAATTCTATATTGCCTTCCTAGGTATAGAAATAAAAAAAAATCCAAAAATCTTAAAAAAAACTTGCTTTTCTTGGAACTTAACAAGAAGCTTCTGATAATAAACAACTATTTATTGATTATTTAATGGTCTTATTGAGCTTAACTCACTTTTCTTCAATACTCATTAATGCTCTGTAAGCCAGAGACTATTACCCCTTTACTAGGTACCTGAGGATGATTTATATCAATAATTTGCCCAACAGTTAAATGCCCAGTGGTCAATGGTGCAATCAGGATGTCTATCTCTGTCTCTCTCCTCCCTGTCTATGATTCTACACTCTACTACATGGTTTCCCTGTTTGATAGAGCATTGACAAAGTGAAGAGTATATCGCAACACAGAAAAACTAAGGCGTCCCTCCCTAAAACCCACAACCACATCTGTAAAACCCTCAGGATAACCAACAAAGGACATATAATGGAGAACTGTTCACACATCGACAGCAGTGTGTATTAAAGAACAGAAAAATAGGTCCAATGACCTTTCATTGTTGTATTCTTCATTTAGTAAGTTACTTTCCATTAAGATATTATTTGTGAAGGCCTTTGGTAAACTTTAGTCCTTTGTTGTTTTAGTCTTCTTTGAATCATAGAAGTCTTTGCCTAGAATATTAAGAATCCATCAACTAAATCTCTGGCAAATATTTACTGAGTTAGGTCAGTGCTTCTTAATAATCAATGGCCTCATCTATGTTCAGAGGTATAAGAATAATAGAATACCATGATTAAACCCTCCATAGACACAAATGATTTATAATTATGAAAAGCTATTATTATAGTGAGCTCACTGCAAATTTGAAAATTCATGGAGGGTGGCTCTGAGATTTGCTTGAGAAGCATCCCTATGCTACTGCTGTTTGCTAATTGGACTTGTGGAAAGTTCAGAGCAATGATTAGGCATGCCAGAATTCATCTGCCAAGTAACAATTATGAATCCCAGCAGGGAGCAGAAAGGCATGTATTACCCGAAATAGCAAACAGGCCCTAAGCTCGGAGACAATCACTAGAATCACTGTGAGTAGTTAGAAAAAGAAACTTATTTTTATAAGGAAAACAATAGATATCAAATTATGTTAAGTTTGAAATAAAGAGTTAATGAAAATCTCAAGGGTACAGTAACAGATTTGAATTCAGAGAGAGAAGTAGTAACATATACTCGTTTAGTTACAAAGTCACTTGTTACCTTAGGACTTATTCAAAAAAGAACAGTAGTAAATAGTCCAGAGCAGCTGTTTAATGGTATACAAAATGAGAGACTAATTTAAAAGAGACTTTATAGTACCTTAACTATCACAGAGTCAGAGAAAATAAATATGGAAAAAAATGAATGAGAGAAAGAAAAAGAAAACCACATCTAGGCACATTGTCAACCTATCATAGAAGACTTACTGGAGGTTAAATAAGTATAAATTTGAACAGGATATAAGGCAGTTATGATTCAAGGCAAGAAGTTTGGTACTGATACTTTCATTCACAGAGAGCAATAACCAATAGAGGTTTTGAGAAGGGTGTTTTCTATTTTATGTCACTATTTCCTGTTGATTTTGTTCTTTCTCCTACCTCTAAAGTACATGACTCACTAGCTGGAAGCTTGCCTGCCTTATTCACGATTCTATCATCACTAGCTCAGAAGAATCACTGGAACACAGCAATGATTCAATAAATGTTTATTAAATCTAAGACAATGTCTTTGCATGTCTGATAACATTTGCTTTGTTATCAACTTTGACTGATCTAGCTTACTTTAGAACTATAGACTCAAATCCTACTTGCTTAGAACTTTTAGATAATTTCTCTATCTTCCTCTAGCAGCCCCTGTTGTTTTGAGAAAATGGAAGATCCCAATGGGTATTCTTATATTAAATTGTTTTTTCTTCCATGAAGTTTTTAGGACCTCTCTGTCTTTCTATCCTGATATGTTTTGCAGTGTTTCTCCATTCCTCTGATTTGGTATTTGCTGAGGGTTTTCAATAAACAATTTGTGTGTTAGTCAGCTTTCCATCACTGTGAGAAAAACACCTGAAAAAATCACCTTATACGGAGGAAAGGTTTATTGTATTATTGTATCAGAGGCTTCCATCCATTTTCCCTTGGCCCTGTTGCCTTTTAGTCAGTGGTAAAGTAGCACATCATGGTGGAGGATATGGTAGAGTAAACTGTTCAACACATGGTAGACAGAAAGCAAAGAGAGAGACATGGAGGGGCCAGGGACCCACTATCCTCTTCAATGGCGTTCCTAACTTCTTTCCACTAGGCCCCACCTCTTAAAGGTCCCATCACCTCCTGTTAGCACCACAGGCTGGAGACCAAGCATTTAGCAAATGGGCCTTTTGGGGACATTTAAGATCCAAACCATAACAGCTTGTTGTCTTTGATTTTCCCTGGGAAAGTCCTTTGTATCCCTTTGACTATTATCTCACCTCCATTTCTTTTTCTCTCTTTGTGAACCTCCTATTAGTCATTCTTGTCTAATACTCTATATGTTATATTTTCTTTAACTTCTCTGTCTTTTCTATCTATTTAGATTAGACACCTTGGCACTTTATACTAAAGCACCAATTCGTGTTCTTACATACTTAGACCTCCTGAAAAACTTCAGTTTCTTGAGAAGGAAAACCTTTGAATTTTGTCATGCAGTAAGCTGACTCTTAGACCTCTTGGCAAAATATATCTGGAGTGATGAAGATAGAGTGGATTGCTCCATGAATTCCACTTTTTACAATTACATCTTATTTTCAACTGCCTCTCTTCTTTTAGACTTCTCTATTCCCTCACTCTCATCCTGGAATCTCTTGGTGTACTACAAAGAAAATCAGCTCATATTACTTTATCCCCTTTCTGTTAGTTTTTAAAGGCATAGGTTGTGTCTTCATTTCTTGACCAATCAACAAATACATATTGGATATCTTGTGCTATAAGAAGTGTTTTAGATACAGACGGATACATAACCACAAATAAGCCAGGCTTTAGTGAATATTCTTTTGCCAAAGCTGTTTTCTCCCAGGAATTTGTTGTGTTATCTTATCTGATAATGACTACTTCTTCTGCATGCACACAAACACACACACACGTGTGTATACACATAGGTGTGTATATACATATTTATAAATGTATACACATTTTTATATATTTATATATGTGCATACATATATATTATACAATGGTGTGATTGTATCTTGAGAGGCAAAGAAGGACCTATATTCACAGTCTATCTGGAACCTCTACCTACATCTAACATTGTTCATTTTGAATTTTACTTCACTTCTTAAAAATGTAAAAATAATTTCTTACTTGCTCCTAAATTTGATATAGTCTTACTTATGAACAACAGTTTTGCTGAAATTATAGTCTGATGCTAAGACTCTAGGCTTTATAAAATTTAAAAGACTTAATTGAGATTTTTTTTTTTTGTTCAATTATCTATTAGTTGAAGACACTGAGATTTTGGTTTCAGAGATTTTCTTACTTGAAACACTGGAATTAAATTACTTTCAATGAACCTATATACATCATACTGAGTACCTAGCATATAGTAGGTGCTCAATAACCTTAATAGGCCTAAACAGGCAAAGATGTTTGTGAAAGTGGTAATAGTCTACGTGACTATAGAAGACAATTTTGCTGGTCTAAACTGCAGTCATTAAGATAACATCTTAATCTTGATCTCATGTTGATCTCTATGAGCTACTATTTAGATTAAGTGGTTTATAATTGTACTGTGGATCAGTGAAGAAAATTATGAGTGTGTAATTTGGAAGTGATATACAGATGAATAATAAAGGTATAACATCAGATCATTAAATCCTCCATGATTTTCCTAAAGTCAAATTGTTATCTCACAAGGCATTAGTTGGCTTAAAGAATTGTTAATAAAGTTATTTCACATATACAGGGAGAGAAAGAAGCTGCAACAAAACACTGAAAGTTTTTAAAATTGGATTTCTTATCTGAATTTTTAAATCACAGAATTGAAGTCCTATTCCTCATTAAAATAGATCCTCTGGGTGAGGTAAGAATTCGTAATGATATATGGGAACTCAAGGGGAGTGATATCTCATTATATTTTTGTAGATTTTTATTGTTTATCTATTTAAATGAAATCCCTTCTTACTTATTTTGAAATGCTGCCTTCAGTTCTGTTGATATTTTGCAAATCTACAGAGAAATACACTGTGCTTTGCACTTTGCATTATATCTTGACATTCCTTTAATTGTGTTTGGAAATGAAGATTTGTTATGGCTGCAATTTTTATTTGAATCATCACCTTAATTTTTAAATCCATGTGGCTTAACTATCTTATGGAGAAGAGGTGGGAAATTCCTAGCTGCAGCTGACTTACAACATGTCTTTCCATAATCTATAATATCCTATTCTTAGAAATTTTCTTTTCTCATGGAGATTGGAGTAACTCAACTCAGCCTTCCCATCCTAGCAATCAAAACATCTCATACACAATCTAGTGTTCTTTTCTCTCCTTCTACCCACTTTAAATTGCCATGGCAATGAGCATGCTGTTCCTCCTAGTCAGGAAAGATGTCATCCAGCAATGCTTTGCTATATTACTTCATAAATATGTGCCCTACGGTCACTTGAACTGTTGGTCATAGATTTGAGAATTCTCCAATATATGGATTTCACCGCCTGCTTATTACATCTTTAATCAAAATGTCTAATCGGAATCTTTTTTGACTAAGGGCATGTTTGTATTTGTTCTCTGTCCTTGCCTTGTCTGTTTCCTGTGTTTTCTTTCTAACATTTGCAGAAAAATGAACAATATGAAACACAGTCTCATTTCAGATAATTGAGACAATATATCAGTGGATATTATCAGAGGCCTCTTGCCTATGGTAAGATAAGTCCGATAGTAAAGCCATCTCTGCCTTCTGCTCACATTTATGTAGAGATCCATGTATATCATATTGACAGCACATAGTACTACTGGTTTCAAAGAAGCAGCTCCAGGACTCTCTGAGCATCCCCTCCCACCCCACCATCAAAGGATGTCAACAGTGCCACCAATCTGCACAGGGAAAATATGTTACCCTCTCCTTCTGTTGTTTTAACAAGCCAAGTATATGTTCTCTCCTTGCTCTGAGGATAACAGTTTTCTCGAAAGTCTATGGCTACTTCTATAAAAATGGCTTATGGGTCTGTCTCCAAATGATACTAATCATAAACAAAAGTGCAGTTTATTTTTTCCTATCATGTTGACTAGGTCTTTCTGCTGAAACAATTCTGTCCAAGAAGATATAGGAAAGAGAAACAGTTGTTTCTCCCAAAATATCTAAAAATCATTTACTTGAATTCTCTGTTTGGGGTGAGAAGAAGAAATGACACTGTTTTAGTTAGCTTTCCCCATCGCTGTAACCAAATACCCAATAAGCCTAACTTAGAGGACAAGAGGTTTATTGGGTCTGATGATTCCAGAGGTTTGGGAGTTTTCAGCCCTAGGTTAGCTGGCACCATGCTGGCAGGACCTGTGGCAGAGGAGCACCACCCCCACAGCATGGAGCAGAGAGCAAGAGAAAGAGGAAGCAGCTGGCTTGGGAAAGACACAGTCCCTGGCCATGCCCCCAGGAAGTCAGCCACTCCAGCCATGTCCCACCTTCAAACTCAGCTTTACTGGAGACATGCTTTCAACACAGGAGTCTTTTGGGATGCATTCTAAACTCAAACCCCTGACAGGCATGATCTCATAGTAATGTTCAACATTCACTAATATTATGAAGAAAACTCAGATTGGTCCGTGAAAGAGAGAATGAAGAGAAGGCAAAGGGGAGGTAGAGAAAGCAAGCAAGAGGGCTTTAGTAAAAATATTGTCCCATGTCCATAAATCACTGCCCACATGTCCTGACCTTACCGGTCTTCATCCTTGACCATTATTACCACTCCACTCCTACACACACATGTACACATGGGTGCACACTCAGTACTGTGCAAAAACGCACATGGAACTGAACTAGGATAAAGAGAGAGGAGATGACATACACACTAGGAAAGTGGAAAGAAAATAAAAGCTTCAGCATGAGATGTGAAAGTTATAGTTTGGGTCTGGTATGTCCTCCTAAAGCCCATGTGTTAAAGGCTTGGTCCCCAGCCTGTGGCACTATTGAGAAGGGGTGGAGTCTTTAACAGATGGGGCCCAGTGGGAGCTTTGATATCATTGAGAGTGAACCCTTAAGGATATACTGAAATCCTGGCCCATTCTCTTCCTCTCTCATTGCTTCTTAGCTGTCATGAGGTGAGGAGCTTCCTCCATCATGCATTTCTATTAGGATGTGCAGATCATTCACTGCAGATCCGAAAGCAACAGGCCCTCCAACCATGGATCGAAACCTCCAAAACTATAAACCAAATATATCTCTGCAAACTGATTTCGTTATAGTAACAGGAAGCTGAATGTCACAGTGAATAAGAAAAAAAAAGAAAGCTGTTTGAATTTTTTATTCTCATTCTGTAGTCCAACATTAATCCTGGTTTTGTTGTTGGTTTGGTACTGGGGATTGAACCCAGGAGCATTCTATGTCCAAGTTACACCCCTATCACCCCTATCACATTTCATTTTTTATTTTAAAATAGGGTCTGCTGAGGCTGGCGTCAAACCTGCGATCCTCCTGTCTCAGCCTCCCAAGTACTGGGATTACAGGTCATGCCCAGCCCCTGATCTATTATTTTTATTGCCTTCCAGCATCAATGTCTTTATCCTTTGTCTTTTTCTTGCAACCCTGAATAGTTTAGTGTCTCATTATCTACCTCTTCTCACTTTCAGAATATCTTCCCTACAAAAAAATTCCACATTGTGAAGGGCATCTCCTAATTTTCTCTGCCAGAGCCATGCATTTGAAGTTGTCTTTTTCCTCTAAGTACCTCAGCAGAGATTATATGTTCATATAGGACAAAACTGTGTATATCTTGAGGCTGAAGTATTTACAAGCATAAAAAAATCACCATTAATACAAATTGCAAAATATAATCGAAGTTATATTTGATTTTAAGTTATTAAAAACTTTAATATAGCATATTACTTATTCAATGTGGTGATTTTCTTTTTAAAAAATATTCACCATTTTTTATAGTAAAGGTTGATAACTTAGCCTCTTTAATGCGAACTAGCTTGCAATTTTGAATAACATTATCCAGGGACATATAACTACCTGGCATATGGTTGTGCCTTCATGTGGGATGCAAGCATTAGCTTTTAATATATAAGAAAATTAAGTGCACTCAACCATGGAGCAATGCATTTTTTATCAGAACTCGGAAAAGTCAGCTCCCTGTTTCTATTTCTCTCAAGAGATGCACATGCAATTGTGGACAGCAGCACCAATTATAGAATGGAGAGGCTGTATCTGTAGGGACCAAATATTAATTTGGCAAATGTAAGTGAAAATGGTCTAATCATTGCTCCATATATACATAATGCCAGGCTAGCTACCAAATCCTTTGACAATGACCTGGAAATTGATTTTTTTTAAATAGCACCTCTCTCTATCAGTTCATTTCAATTCAATAATCTTTATTTCTGACTTATTCTAGAAGCTTAGAATTTATTGGTGAGCAAAATTTTAGATCCCTAATGGAACTTATATTCCAATGAGTTGAGACAGACTATAAAACAAACACTACAAATAAATTATATGATATAAATTGGTAAGTATGCTGAACAATGAAGTAGAGCAGAATTAAGGGGATCAGGAGTGAAGGGGATGCAAATTATAGAGTGTAATTGAGATATTCACCATTGCATGGTGAGATTTGGGGAAAGACTGGTACATAGTGGGGGATTAGCCATGCCTATCTGAGGAAGGAGAGTTCTAGGTGGTAGGAGTAACATTGGCCAAAGCTCCAGGGTAAGAATATGCCTGAGGCATTCAAAGAACAGCAAGGGGCAGATATAAGAGAAATGGAATGAGCAGAGGAGATAATTGCAGCTAATGATAGAAGAAAGATAATGAAATAGGGGACTCTGGAGGGACTACAATTCATCTACAATATTGCATTGTGACTCTTTCTTTCTCTGACTGGGATGCAGACTCTTTCAAGGGTTTGAGCAGAGCCATGACTTGCCATGCACAATATTTTATAAATCTCACCTCCAGTGCAGAGATAAGAGTCTAGGACAGGGGCTTGGAGAATGTGGGATTAGTGAGGGTAGTAAAAAGTGAACAAACTTTCTGCATATTTTGAGGAAAGAGCCACAAAGATTTTGTGATACGTTTACTGATATGTAAGTACAAAAATGCAAACCTTATATAAACAGAACACTTTGATTTTTTATTGGAGGGTATTCCTTATCTAATTTGATATAAAAATTATACCCATGAAACAGTCAAGGTATTGTTTACCTGCAGTTTATAGATAAAAATTAAAGGAGGCTTATTGAAAGGAATGAAGCTCTGATCTATGGAATGAATCCTGCAAACACATATTGGTTCCTGATAATAAATTTTCTAATTTGTTTCAGCATTTAACTTTCATTTAAATCATGGCAATAGGGACTGGCCCCTTGTTTCCATCAGTGTTCTCACCGCTGTGACCCCAAATACCTGTTGAACACTATTTAAGGGAAGGTAGATTTATCTGTTTATCATTCCAGAGATTTTAGTCCATGTTAGATCTGTTCTAAGTAGGAACTGGGGTTCAGGTCCTCATGGAATAATGGAGGGGAGCAGAGAAGAGAAGGGGAGACCTTCTTTTCAGCTCATAGTGTCAGGAGAGAGAGGAGTACGAAGCTGAAGCAATCTGCCTGGGAAACACTGTCCACAACCATTCTCACAGGGATGTCTCCCCAGCAACCAAGCCCCCCTGCAACATGGATGCATTTTCTACTGTGTGAAGTCTGGGGGACATTCTAAATTCAAACCATAACACCTGTTTTCTCAACTAATGAAATGGTCTATCATGTACTCTAGTTTCTACAGTTAGAGCTACAAACTAAAGTAAATCTCGCCCCAAAGTTCTTTTTTTTTTCATAATCTCCATCTGCTTCTACTATCTAGAAGTATTCATCTGATTGAATAAAACATCATTAGTCATTTCATCCTCACAACATCCCGGTGGGACATGAATATTGTTACAATCCATTTTCCATGAAAAAGTGATTAAGATTGTATAGAAAAATGTCCAAAGGTTCACATTCATAACTGGCTGAGATGAACCTTAAATTTCCATCCTTTTGACTCTAGACTCTACAGTCTTCACAGGAAAGCAGCATATTCTTAGTCACAACAAGATAAAAATCAATGCCCCTTGGCCTCCTCAGAGAATTGTAAAAACTACATGCCAATCTGTCCATAAACACTGTAATTTTTATCTTTACCTGGAAAGATAAACAGGTTGGGCTACTAATTTCAACTTCAAAATTCAAAAGTCAAGTCTATGAGAGGCAATGTCCAAAAGTTGGGTCAGTCATCATGTCGGATGTTGATGATTGCCCTATCATTTTGAAATATCTTTCTTAATTGAATCTAAAATAAAAGGAGGGAAAAAAAGAAACATATCTGAACAGTCTGGTACCAGAGCAGATTGCAGCCCAGTATGCTGAAATCCAGGAGTGCCGGTTATTCTACACTTGTCTTCCTGCTCTCAGGTACTGGAGCTGCTGTTCTAGTGCAAGGAACACAGCTATCCAGTGCATGCTTGCCCTCTGCCACTTAGGAAAGCTGTTTGATTCCTTTCATCTGTTTCCTTTTCATCCAGGTGTGATCTGGGTGTGTGCTTCAAGCCTGCTGGTGACAGGCTGTTCTGAGGGAAGAGGTCCATGGTGCCTCTGATGGTGTCCCCTAGGGTAGATGTTGATTGCAGTTTTTTTGGAGTTCAAATAAACCCAACACAGGTATATGGAGTGCCTATAATGGCCTTGATACTCTTTTAGGGGCAGGCAAGGGAAGCTCAGATAAATCATCTTGAAGCTTTTGGCTCTCACATCTGGTAGGAAAGATAGGTAAGAAAATGTACAAGTTTAAAGAAATGAATGAAAGAGAGCCTCCAAAGGAACAGGAAGGAATATATTAAGTTTAGACTCTAGCCAAAAAAAGACTAATTTTTTAGGGGGAAGTATTATAAGATGTTTTTACATAGAAAGATATTTTTGAACTTGGCTTAGAATCATGAGTTTGTCACTCAGAATGAAAGAAGGAAATGTGTATTTCATATTAGAGTGCATAAATTTCCAAGGGCAGGAATTCACACTGTTATTGAAAGCTAGAATGCAATCCAGTGAACACATAGGAGTAGAGGACATTGTGAGAGAAGTCTAACTAGAAAGATGAGCCCTTAATGTAAGATGGCATTGAATTGCAGGCAGAGGACATGGAATTTTGTTTTGCATTATTATGTAGCTTTAGAAAACTTTGATCCTATAGCTCTGTGATCAGACATGCACTTTGAGAAAACTGTTAGAGCAAGGTGTAGGAGGGGATGATCAGAAGCAGAAAATCTAATTAGAACAGAAGATAATAAGGAAGTGGACTAAAGGGTGACAAAAAAAAAATAAGGAGGTAGAGGCAGGACACATGGCAAAGGTATAGTGGAGATTATAAGGGGATTGTTTCCAGATGGTAGAGGTGAGGGGTAAATGGTATAGAACCTGAATAACTGAGAGTATCTCAATGTCAGTAATCAACATAGCATGCCCAAAAGGAGTTAAGAAAGTTTGGTGGAAATATTAAAATTTGAAGGCCTGTGTAACATGCTTAGAAAGATATAGTAGGTATAATAGAGGGTATCAGTTTGGCTCCAGAATGGAGGTGAGGCCTAAAGACATAAATATTGGATGCATGTTTAAAAAACGATGGCAGGGAATTACATAAAGTAGACAAATGTTCATATATTAAGAAGAAAAAGGAATTAAATAGATGATTATAGAAAATGTTATTCCTCACGTAATTGCAAGAGTGAGACCAAGTGAGAAAGAAAGTTGTGAAAATCAGGAACTTGAATGAAAAGGAGCAGAGGAAAGCTCAGAAACCAAGAAAGACAATTCAAAAAGAAGCAAAAAGCAACATTGTCTAATATTCCAGAATACGCTAAGGAGGTGGTGACTATATATGTTTATGGGGGCTTCGTTTTTGGAAAAAAGAAGCTGCATGAGTTGCCTCGTGTGTAAAGCATAGAAAAAAGAGAGTTGCCCTCCTTTAAAGTGATTTTCAAGCAGATACCCAGAGCTCCTAAAAATGAGGATAGACATGTGGGCAGCCTGCAGCATGAACGGGGGTGATTCTCAGGAGGCAACAGCCCAAAATAGGAAAAATGCACTCTAAATCTCACAATATTACCACTCTTTGGTAGAACTGGGCAAGAATGGGACTGGCAAGGTCATCTGGAGGTACAGCTTGCAGTCATTCAGTCCTTGGGTCTCTGTGGTGGCTTGGGGATGGTAAGGGTTGAACTTGACGTTAAGCAATATCCAGAATAAAATTTTAGAAGAAGACAGTGGATGTAATGACTCTAAGCAATTGATAAGTCTTGAGTGCAGATTTCCAAGAGAATAGAGGTGATAAAGTTGATTCAAACCGCAGGAGAAGGAAGAATGAATGAGAGAGGAGGAAGTGAACACAGTTTAAGATGATTGCTTACTTAAGAAATATGTTGGTGAATAGAAGAATGGATAACAGTATTTTGAGAAGGAAACAGAGTTAGGAGAGGATTTACTGTTGCTGTGTTTTATTTTGTTTTGTTCAGGACATAACCAAACAAAACACATTTTCTGCACATTTGTTGGAAAAAAAAAGGAACAGTATGAAGAAACTGAAGAATAAACAGATGGAGTGATTTTTAATATCATGCAAACATGAAAGAATTAACATTAGAAAAGTAAGTATAATAATTTTCTTCCCGAGAAAGAGAATTGAGAAATATGAAGCATAAAGACACAGTCAAACTGGGTGCAGTGGCATACATGCCTATAATCCCGGTACTTGGGAGGCTGAGACAGGAGGATTGGGGGTTGGCAACCAGCCTCAGCAACTTAATGAGGCACTCAGCAACTTAGTGAGGCCCTGTTTCAAAATAAACAATAAAATAGGACTGGGAGTATATCTAAGAGTAGAATGCCCCTGGGTTTAACTCCCAGTCCACACACACGCGCGCGTGCGCGCGCGCGCACACACACACACACACACACACACACACACACACGTCAATTGATTTAAATGGAAAAAGAGAAAATATCAAATAACCTAATCTCTACAGTCTAGTAGGCAATAAAATCATTCTTTGAGAATGAGGAAAACAAAATTATGACTGGAAGTTTTGCAAGCCACAAAAACTTTGAAGTTGGTGCTGTGATGAATTAAGTAAGAATCAACTAGAAAAAAATGTTTATTGCTCAGTTGCACTAACAGTATGTATCTCATTCATTCACCCAGCTATTCATTCATTCAACACATTTTTTGTCAATTACATACCAATACTTTTCAGTCTTGGGGCTATGGTTGTGGTTTAAAAGAAAGAAAATAAGACGGTGCGGTCCACTCTTGCATGAAGTTTACATTCTAGAGCTAAGACAGGCGATTGCCAAGTATAAAGACAAGACTTTCTGGATAATGATAGAGACCATGAGGATGAACAATGATGGGAGGGAGACAACTAAAGGTCCTTCAAGTGAAAAGGAAAGGGTTCTCTGAGAAGACAGTGATTAATGGGATAAATTGAGGACACGTCGAAGCAATTTGAAGATATGAAGATCTGGATGAAGATTATAATAGGCAGAGGAAACTAAAAGTGCAGAATCCAGGAGAGAAAGCACATCATCACATCCTGAGAAGAGAAAGATGCGGCTGGAGTTCAGCAATCCCTGGTGAGAACAGGAAGGACGGTGACAGGAGGTCAGGGGAAGCAGCTCATGCGGCACTCACGCTGCAGATCAGAGAAAGGATTTAGAATTTTATTCTAGGAGATATGGTAAATAACTTTGATGTCTGGGGAGAGAGGTATTCTAGTACAATATGTTAAAAGCTCATTGCAGGTGCTGAAGAGCTGGTGCAACATGCAGATGGGTGGGGTGAAGCGAAAATAAAAAGATCAGTTCAAAAGAGTAGTAATCGGTAAGGAAGTTTATGAGATCTTAAAGGACCAATGAGTTGGCAGATAGGAAGAAACTCATGTTGGAAGATGGAAATAGCAGAGACGCTGTGGAGACAGAAGGATCTTAAGGGGAAGGGAAGTCATCGAGAGTGATGGTTAGACATAAGGAGGGAGCTTTAAATTATGAGGTTCTGGCAGGAGAACAGGCCTGGGAAATGTGAAATAATGACAATATTAAAAACTCTTCATGAATGCTTCCTTTCCGGAGGCAGAGGGCAAAGAAAGAAATGAGAAACAAAGAAGGAAATGATGTCTTAAATGTATTTAGATGACTACACAAAATTTAGGAACTGAAACTTTTGTCTGGGGATATATCAGCATATTTTAGGAAGCTCTTCAAAATAAATGTTTCAAACATACAGAAAGGATATAAGACATATCCAGGCACTCACCACGCAATTTTGTCAAATTTGAACACTTGGCTGTAATTTCCTTCCTCTGTGCTTAAAATATTAAAATAGTAAAGGTAGAATTCTACTCCTCTTTTTATCTCAGTCTGATTTTGTCCTCTTCCATTTAATGGTAACTTCTACTACGTTTTTTGTTTTGTTTTCTTTTATGTATCTGTGTGTGTGTGTTAAGATCAATCCCATGGTTTTCTTTTAATTTAGTAAATATATTTATATCAATAATAATATAGTATTTGAAAAATTATCTATCATTTATCTATCATCACAATCTAACATATTATATATCTAATTTGTTTTAACTATAATATAGTGCTCCAATTTGTGAATTGTTCACATGTAATATTGGATTATTTTTCTCTTAAAGTGAATTTTTTCAGTGCTGTAATGAAAATTCTTGGACATGTCCCTTGTGTATGAGATTAACTTCTGCAGGGAAGATATTTAGGAGAGAGATTACTGAATCAAAGAATATGCTCATCTTTGTCTTTTGTGCAATTACCAGAGAAATCCACCTAACATGATTTCGCCCTTTGCCATTTTTATACTTTTACTTATCCAGCAGTGCCTGAGAATTCACATTGCTGCACATCTATGCCAAACACTTGCTGCTTTTAGGCCCTGAAAATATTTGCTAAGCCAATAGATTCTATTCTAGGTTCATATTTCTAAAGTCAGACAACCAGATCATACAATTTTCTATCCCTCACAAAATTCACCTGCATGATAGAAGAAAGACAGTAAAAAATTATGGGTCTTCTGATCAAACATATAACTATATTTGTTGTTGGTTTTAATAGTGAATCAGATCTTGGCACTGAGATAAAAACTTTTATTTATGTGTGTGTATGTATGTTCTCTCTATGCATATGTGGTGTGTGTGTGTGTGTGTGTGTGTGTGTGTGTGTGTGTGTGTGAAATCCTCTTTGGAGTCTCATAAAATCCAATGCAATATAATAATTTGATGTTATCTAGTTACCCTGAACTATTTTTGTTGAAATTATTTAGCAAAATAACACAAAATGAAAGCATTTGGAATCTGGTTGAAATCTTAGCAAATATTTGATGCAGATAGAAACATAAATTACTGTAAATCATTAGGAAAGGATTAGTTCATTTAATGAGAACCATGAAAATTTTATAAATATTAACCCAGTAAGTCCACTTCAAATAATTTGCCCTATAATGATAAAAGATTTCCACACGGATTTCTGCCCCTTTTGGTATTCATCACAATATTGCTTTTAATAATGAGGAAAAGAAAACATTAATAAAGACACTTCTAAAAACAAGGGGATTATTTACTAAATTGTGATGTGTTAATATAATGGTACATTATGTCAATAGTAAAATAATTTTTTAAAATAATTTTAATGAGCTGGACATGGAGGCTCATGCCTATAAGCCCAGTACTTGGGACCTTGAGACAATAGGTTCACAGGTTCAAGGCCAGCCTCAGCAACTTAGAGAGACCTTCACCAATTTAGCAAGACCTTGTTTTAAAATAGAAAATAAAAGAAGGGATCAGAGGTAGGATGCCACTGGCTTCAACCCCCAGGACCTCCCCCCAGATAGTTTTAATATGTGGAAATGTTTATAATATCATGTTAATGTAAAGCATAGCATCATTATATTTTACTAAAATGTGAATCTATGTGTGAGAATGTTTGTCTAGAAAAAGGACTAAGTTTATTTGTCAAATGGATGTACTCATAGATACATGATTATCTATTGATGTAGAAGTTTCATTTTCTTCCTATTTTCATACTGCAAAGATTATCTTTAATGAATATATATTACTTCTAAGTTTTTTAATTCTTGTGCTGTTTTAAAAAAGCAATGGAAGGAAGATTAGTATAATTTTTAAAGTAACTAAGTAGCCAAAAGACTTAGAGATTTTAACTATTCCTCAATAATACCAGTGATTTGGTCTTTTTATAAATACCCTTTGATTTTTACTAAAGTATATCTATATAACCTTAATGTTGCAATGAAATAAAGATAAGTCCATCTCCAGATAATAGAAATGAGGCATAAATTGGTGAAATGGATTGTCATAGATAGGAAATGGATATCCAATAAAGTTACAGAGCTGGGATTAGAAACCCGGGTTTTAAAAATGCTATTTTTGTACCCTATGCATGCGTTGAACAGAAGTGGCCCTCAAGATGATTTTGTAGTGGTAACTTGGAAGGTGCCAATGGTGAATGCATCATTGAGCTTACTGTCGAGTTCCACAGACTGCATTACCCAATCCATACCTCCATGACATGGGGCACAGTCTCTCAATGTGGAAAGGTCCAAATCCTTTTCTATTTTCAAATAAAACATGCTCATCACATACTGGGGAGTATCTCATAAGTTTTTATGAACACAAACAAAATACCCAGTTACATAAATAGCCCTTGGAAATATCCACAAAGGAAAATTATTGGGGTTACTTATTTACCCCAAGTTTCAGTTTAATAAGCAGTTAACAATCCCTGTGCTTTGGTAAAGTACTTATTCTAAAACTGTAACTCTGAATGAAGTTTGAGTATTTTGACTGACAAGTCAATGACTATAGGTCAATTCCTTGATTTTGTCAGAAGTAGCCCCTTCTCCCAACATCACCAAAAATTAAATGTTTTCTTTTTAATTTTTTGAGTCATTTGGCTTATATTTCACTTTATATATGTATATGGGAGTAAGCTAATTGAATGACAATTTCATAAAGTGTTTTAGTCTATTATTTTTTAAAAAGCTGTTCATGAAAGGAAGCAAAGGCAAGAAGATTTCCTCTCTAGGACTGTGATATGCTCTGTCCTCTGAACTTTAATTTTTCTTTTTTTTTTTTACACTATAGTACTCTGTAAGCTCTTGTTTGGCTTCTAACTTGATTTATCCCGAGATACATTACTAACTTACATGGAGGAAATTCCCTGAAGTTATCGTTTAAATATATCTGAACATACAGTTTGGGGATGCCACCTGAGGCAGATCACAGAAAGGCCATGTCTTAGCGATAAGACTGGCAGGAGAGATGTGAGCCTTTCATCTCTCTGTATTTTGTATGATCACCTCCTTTCTTCTTTACCTTCAGTCTCCTGGTTTTTTTCACTTTTGATACTGGCATTTGCACAGCCAATAGCTGCCTTGAACAATGGCCTTGGTGTTGTCATAGGGATAATATATTTTCACAAGGATGAGTTCTTCTTGGAACAATTTATCCAGTGGATTAGATGCTCCTGCATCAGAGCTCAGCGGATCTTCCTGTTTCAACTGTCTGCTAGCCTAAGATTTATTAGGCTCTACTCGGGGCACATTCACGGGGCATATTTCATTCTGCAGGCCTCATGATGTTCTGCAGGGAATGTCTAGAAAGCTGTAAATGCTCCATCACACTTGTGGTTCCTTAAGTGCACATCCTATGAAAATAAGCTAAATTAATTTGAGGCATTCATTACTCAATTACATTTCTCTCAAGATGTTGTAATATACATAGTCAAATAAAAGAGGGGAAACACAATGAAATAAAAATCTGCAAAAAAGGAAACCAAGAAAGCATTAGGCTGAAGCATGCCCCTGTTTTTTCTTGTTGTGCTGTTAATTTTCCATTTGCTTACACACACATAACTCCCAGTGTATTCTCCATCTTTCTCTACCTGCTTTCTGTTCTGGATTCTACCCAAGGTTTCCTTCTCAGATTTCTGGTTGGGGTTGCCAAATGTGGGGCACCATGAAATTCTCAGAGGATAGAGAAGAAGAGAAGTTGAATGTGCTTTCTCCTGGACCATTCCTGCCTCACGGCCAAGTTGACCATTCCTGCCTCACAGCCAAGTTGCATGTGGTGGCTATGTCCTTTCAGGATGTAGCTTCTGAAGGCAGCCCCTTTGTTTCTTTGCATTTCATCCTCTTGCACCTTCAGCCCAGGGGTGATACAGACTTTCTGTTATTATAGCCTAGTGCCTTGCTTCTGCCTGTTTGAGTGGGTCTCTTGACCTTCCACATTTCTCTAAGTAGTCCCCCACCCAAACCTTTTGTACCACCTTAGTTTAAAACATTTTCCAGAGAAGACATTCACAGATGCACGTGTTATGGGTCACTTGGCCTTCCTCCAGTGACTTGGAGGTGGGAGGCAGTCAGCATTTCAAGAAGAGCTATTATCTTGTACTTGTTCATGTATTTTTTTACTTTATACATTTCTTCTTAATCAAATATTCTTGTTCATTTGTCCAAAGGGCAGAAGTCTTAGTACTGTGAGTTTTGTTTGTGAATACCTAAGCAATAGTAAACTCTTAAGAATTTGTGCACTTGTAAAAATGAAATGAGTTCTTCTGTATTTATTGGTTTCATGAAACGAGTTAAGGTTTTAGAGTTTTATACATTATTTGTTTACATAGCTTAGAGGATAAAGCAGCCTCTGGGATAGCCCCTGCTTTCAGTGGACATGTTTTCTGCTGCTTTACACCCACTCTCTGAATCTCCTCTAGCACAAATGTTGACTGGCAAACAGCAGAACCTGAATCGATGGGATTCAAAAGATTCCCTTTATTTGTTAACATTGCATTAATAATCTTGAGAGAGACACATATCACTCATGGGCCTTTATGACTTGGTTTTGCAATCTTCTTCTACAGAACAAAAGTCCTTTGGTGAAGGCTGGGGGTATAACACAGTGGTAGAGCTCTTGCCTGGCATGGATGAAGCTCTGGGTTCAACTCCCAGCATCATGAAAAAAAAAATGGGTTGATGAACCACTTTCTTCATAAGTGGTCATATTTTGTTGATGAGAGATAGCCAATTATTTGCTGGTTGGTTTCCTATTATTTTGCTCTAGCTCTAGACTAAGCAAAACACCAGCACTTTTAATTTTATGTATCATAGATGTCTAATGCAAGTGCATTGTGGAAGTTCTGGGAAAAGAGAAGTCTTTCACTTATCATCAGCCAACCCAAAGGGTGGGATTTCATGAAAGTGTCTGGAGAGTATGAAATGAAGTTTACATGCAGAAATCATCCAGAAACTCAAGCTTGTCCTTCAAATGTTGAGGCTGATACATTCCGTTAAGTGAGGAACATTTGAGGGAGAGAAGACTACCAGTGCCACCACATTACACAAAACCAAGGAACAAAAGTGACATCTTAATTTGTAATATAAATGATACCCAGGTTTGTCTGGTGCACAATCAAAATAGCTGTACTTATACGAAGGTCCCAATGGCAACCGTGTTGCCAGGAATTTATACCAAGTATCCAAGGAACAAGCACAAAATAGGTTATCAATACACACTTGTTAAATTACATTGTTAAATTAAATCATCTACTGAAATCTTCCAGAAATGAAGCCAAGCAGCTATATTTTTATATTGCCCCAGTGTCTTAATTATTTAGCTAAGTTTATTGAAAACTATTCTAATTAATTCCAACTCTACAAGTACATCTTTGGCTTGAACTATTTGAATTATGATGTACTTAGATTAAGTTTCAGGATAATAACTCTGTCCTTCTAATTTTTCAGTTCAAAATGCTTATTCCTTGTGATTTTCACATACTACATTCAATTCGTTAACAAATGCAGCCATCATGTTCTTTGAAATGTATTAATTTTCTGATTTCTTCTCACTGATTTCAGTGTTACCCAAGGCACTACCTTCTGTATTTTTGCAGTAGGTTATGTGGATTCTCCATTGTCCCTTAAATAGTCTATACCTCATGTGGTATTCAAACATCTTATTAAAAAATATCAGGCTTTACTAGTTTTCTGGTCAAAATTTTTTCTGTCTCAGTTAGTGTAAAAGCCAATCTCTTGCTAAAATCTACAAGGTCCTGTGTAGCCTTTGTCCTTCCCTCTACCTCATTTTCTCTCTGGCATCTTGTACCACTGGCGTTCCAACAGTTTGGTGAGTACTCAGCTGTGATCCTATTCCTCTAATATCCTAAAATGCTCATTCCCCAAATATCTACAAGGTTTACCCAGAAATTCCTTCATACGCCTCCTAAAACATCACAATGTGGCTTCTTTGGATGAAGTTCCATGTCAAAGTTCAACACTCTAAGGCATATCTCTTTTTAAAACTATTTCTCCCCACAGAAAAAAATGCCTAGTCAATACATATTATTTCCCTGTGATTGTTTTCATTGTCTGTCATTCCAACTAGAATGCAAATTCCATGAAGGCAGGTATCATTTTGTTTGTTGAATGAATGGATAGATGTCTTTTTTTTTTTTTTTTTGGCGGTACCTGGGATTGAACCCAGAGGCGTTCTACCTCTGCGCTACACCCCCGGCCCTATTTTTTTTATACTTTATTTCGAAACCGGGTCTCACGAAGTTGCAGAGGGCCTCACTAAGTAGAGAGACAGGGGGATAAAGAGAGAGAGAGAGTGAGAGAGAGAGAGAGAAAGAGAGCTGAGTCTGGCCGTGAACCCAGGTCCTCTGGTCTCCGTCTCCCAAAGTACTGGGATTACAAGCGTGCGCCACCACGCCCGGCTTCTCACTGTATTGCTATGCAATTAGATCACTACAACATACATAGAAGAGCCTCTTTTTTTTGCGGTACCGGGGATTGAACCCAGGGGCGTTCTACCTCCGCGCTACACACCCGGCCCTATTTTTTTATACTTTATTTTGAAACCGGGTCTCACGAAGTTGCGGAGGGCCTCACTAGGTAGAGAGAGAGAGAGACAGGAAGAGAGAGAGAGAGAGAGAGAGAGCTGAGGCTGGCCGCAAACACGGATCCTCGGGTCTCTGCCTCCCAAAGTACTGGGATTACAAGCGTGCGCCACCACCCACCACGCCTGGCGATAGATGTCTTAATATGACTTCATGTCTTCACTTTGTGCTTCTAAGGTTGTGCTGAGATTTCTTGTTTTAATAGCTTGCTCCCAGATATTGGGAGTGGGGGGAGAATTAATGAAGGAAACACTTCCATTGATGTTATGTACATATGTGAGAATACCAATGCTAATCTTAATACCATGTATGGGGAAAAGGCAGGGAGTGGGAGGGAGAAGGGGGAAGCTCAGCAAGTGCTATGTGCATGTATGTCATTCTAATTCTCAGCTATATTATGATGTAAGACTACAATGCACCAATATAAGTATATTAAAAAATAGAGAGAATAGAGCCACTGGAAACACTAAAAAAATAGCATGCTCTCATTAAAACTTTATCCCTCTTCACCCAGCATACTGCAAGAGTGTCTTGATTGTTTTTCCACACTGGTTTTCTATTCAAAAGTATAACCAAAGAAGTAAAATGATGTTCTCAGAAGTGAGAAGTATCTATCTGGATAAAGTCTCTTTAAATATTAATAAATAGAATTTTTGTTGAATTAATGAATAAAAGGTTGGCATGCTATTAATAATTCGTGCAATGGCCTTGAGCCGAATTTTTAAGTGCTATTATATTCAGCCTCTGTTATTCCAGATTTTTCTCTGAATTTAGCCTCTGGTATTGGATACAAGTTCTTGTTCAGCTTTAAAAAGGTAGCAATTATTTTGTGAGCTTCAACAATATTCTTTTATTTTAATTTATATTATTTCAGAAATTGCAAGAAAAACCAGGCAAATGTCTAAATAAAATAATAGTTGAATAAATTATCCAATTTCTGGCAGTCAAGAATTTAATTTCCGAGCACATGACACAGGATGCCTGTTGCCCTCCTGCTGCCACTTGTCATGTGAAGAGTGGAGAATTACATGTCTATCTATTGATGTGTTAATTTTATTATGAATTCTCCAGGAAGTAAATTAATGATTTTTATACTACAAAGACTTTTCATGTAAAAAAAACTACAACTGAGAATAAGTAATTATGTCCTTTTAATTATGAATTTTCTCTCTGTTGAAAATAAAGAGATGATTAAAGTAGCATAAAAATCAATAGAAGGGAAAAATGTAATATGATAGTGAAATGTGTGGTGTGCTACTCAGGTCCTTCTTAAAGACCAAAGGAATTATTCCTGCAATTTCCAGTGAAATACTCCCTAATACCCAAATTAGGGATGGAATAGTACATAATAAAACATTATAGTACACATATGGGTTTCTCATCAAAATACCACTAAAATTGCATAAGTGTCAAACAGGCTACTCTTAATATTTATCAAGCATTATTGTGGGTGATTAATCAATATTAAATAAAATAATTACTGTATCAGATGCTAAAATACTATTTTCAATCTCATTTAAAGAAAGAAAAACAAGTAACAGAAAGGTAACATAACTTGCCCAAGAATATGCATATAAATGACAAAGTCAAGATTTGACTCCATGATGTCTGGTCTCCAAATCTGTGCCATTAATGACGATATCAAGCTGGCCCTTTGTTGTGTCAAACGAAAGCTTTAGATGAAATACATTTAGCAGAATTTGTTTTACCATTAAAAGATTCATGAATTGGGCAGCACTTAAAACTGGAAGAGGTTTGGAGAGCTTGACTTTTGCAGAGCGAACACCTGGCTACTACAGACTGAAGGCAGAAGTAAAGAAATCGCTTGATCCTCTCCTGGTAGATGGTTAGATGGTTGCCTTATTTTGGTGTGATCTAGTGTATAGTCATTAACTAACAGTTATTTTGGAAATGCCTGAGTGTTTAAATTTGCTTAATTTTACTGTTTTCATTGGGCTTCAGTTCGCCTATGTAGGAACTAAAGCTCTAGACCATCTCAGCCTGATGGTTTCCCAGACAATTTTTTTCCTAACAGATGAAACAGAATTTAGATTTTACCCTCAGAGCTAACTTTTTTTTAATTTATAGCTTCTGTAATTCAAATGGAAATATGGATATAGCATTGGTTCAAACTAGATTAAATGAGTATTTATTTTTGTTTTCTGGGTACTAATAATCCCTAAAATTTACTTTTACTTTTATAGACACATGCCTCTTAATTCTTTGTTTTATAAAGAGAATATTTTCATATTTTTTGAATTGTTGTAACTGAATAATTTGCTTGTATTCACTTTATTTTCAAAAAAATTTATTGCTACTTTTGTTTTTTTCTGAACAAAATGCAAAATGTTTTATTCAAATTTATTTTATGTTGTGACATAGATTTTAGATTTTGTTATTCTCTTAACGTTGTAATATAATCTTTATTATCTTATTTTTAGAGGATTAAAAGAAGCATGTCTAATCTCTGCTGCTAGAAGTTTACATATTGGTTGTGTTAAGAAGAGGAAGTTATTGACTTCAAGGTGAAATGAGGGAGCCTTCTGGGATCTCTAAATTATAATTTTTAGAAATCTGGGTGTGTTACATGAGTATATTCACTCAAAATTCATCAGCTTTAGAGTAATGAATTAGTAATGTTTTGATAAATTATATCTATAAAAAGTTTATTAAAAGCAACAGTAAGAGTAAAATAAACAAAACACTAAAATTAATAATTATACTGCCTACTACTAAATGATATACTTGAAAGTAAAAGTAAATGTCAGTTTTCCATTAAAGAACCAGTTATTCCTAGAATTATTTTTAAATAAAGCCATCAATTCTTCAAAGAAGCATATACAAAACATAAAGACTAAGAATAGTTTTAAGTAATGAAAAATAATAGAAGAAATTAAAATATGAAGAATTAATAAAAAGAAACAAGGTACTAAAAGTGTATATTATTGGAAATAAAAAATAGTAGTTAAATAATATCAGTAGAAAAAATTCACCAGAAAGATGTAAACATTCTTTTTTTTTTTTTTTGCAGTACTGGGATTGAACCCAGAGGCATTCTACCTTCGAGCTACACCCCAGTCCTATTTTTTTATTCTTTATTTTGAAACCGAACCTCACTAAGTTGCAGAGGGCCTCACTAAGTAGCTGAGGCTGGCCATAAACCTGGATCCTCCGGTCTCAGCCTCCCAAGTACTGGGATTACAAGCGTGCGCACCACACCCGGCTCAAGATGTAAACATTCTGAACCTCAGTGCACCTTACTATATGGCAAAACATATATAGAGAGGAATCAAGCCCATCAAGTAATCATATTGCCAAATTGTGACATCTTCAATCTGAAACGGATAGAATAAATACTCCCAATTTTTTGCAGGCTAAAAATATCTTAATAGCTACATACATATATATATATATATATATATATATATATACACAATTGATATATAAATATTATATATAATTAATATATAAAGAACTTTGCAAATAATAGTTAAGAGAAACACATAATTTCACACATGCTTTAGGTACTTTCTCAACACAGAACAAAGAGCAGTAAGAAAGGAAAAAAGTAAGGTTATATAGTCTGGCAAGAGTGTGATGTACCTATAATTCAATAACAAAGATAACCTTAAAAACACAAATAAACTGCTGGAGAATAAAATATCATTTCTAAGTAATTCCACATTTAAAAAAAAATCATACTGACAGTTACATGGCACTGAACCAATTCACTAAAACAAAGCAAGTTTTTTTTCAAAATAGAGAGATGCAGTTCTACTCTCAATTGAGTAACTAGAAAATCACTTTCCTTCCCATTGCAAAGAACTAGAAAAGTGGGCAAATAACGAGAAACAACTATTTTCAGATATTGGGACCAAAGGGCAAGGGTGGAACAGGACTGCGATCAAGAGAATGGAAACAAGTTGAACTCACTCTCTGCCTGGAGGCAATTTCTGGAAAAGTATGATAGGATTACTATCTGAAGCTCTAGATCAGAGTTTAGGGAGGCTGAGGCTGATGAAATTTGCTGGGCAGAGATAGAATGCCTGAAATCTGTATTAGATCCTCTTGAATCTTGGATTTCATACTAATTTGTGCAATGTAAAGTTGAAATTCTAAAAGGCTAGGCAAATAACAAATTAGACTTGAACAATTTAAAGACCACATTCAATTTCCAGATCAAACAGCCAGATATTAGAAATCTCACTCAACATTCAGGGAAATCAATAGAAACTACAAAAATTAAAATCACATTTAAGAAATAAGACTATAGACCTAGAATAAAGAGTACTTTTTAGTCTTGCCCTTAAAGATGCTTAAAATCAAGCCTTGAATACAATCAGGCTACCAAAATAAACTTTAACACTCTCTAGAGGAAGACGATGAATCCCATACTCTCAAACATGTTCTAGTCCCTATTCCAGAAATCCAACCAAAATGACCTGATGTGTGAAAAAATAGCCAATGTGACCAAAATGCAGTACCAAAAGTAGCTATTAGAAACAAAGATGATGGATTAAGCAGAAAAGGACTTTAAAACAGGTCAAGAAATCATAATAAGGACAAAACTGAAAGATATATAAAATAGGCACAATTTTGGAAGGTATATCAATAAAAAGCAAGGGAACAAAAACAATTTCTTCCCCATGAGGGAAGAAATATTCAGGTAGATACAGATTAATAAAGATTATTTTTAATTTATAAGAATAGTTTTATATGAACACATATATAAACATAATACAAATGGAATTTTTTTCTAGAAAAATATTACTTTTGAAAATTGACTCGAGTAAATAGAAAACTTAAACCAATAACAAATAAATTGAATAGCTAATAAAAAATTATTGACTGCCTCTCCCACCCCAATAGAAATAAATTTCGAGTTATTTTCACACAAATTTTGTAAAACTCATAAAAACCAAAAATTGTTATTTTACTCAAATGATTTCAGTAGTGAAGATCCTCAATCTATGATTTGAGAACAATGAATAAAAGAAATTATAGACCCATTTTACTTCTATTACTTCCTATCTGTTTTATCATTATGGTTTATTTTATGTGTTTGTTTGCATGCTAGGCAAGTGCTCTCTCTCACTCAACTCTATCCCCAGCCCTTCATCTCTGCTCTTAAGTACCTGTCTGGTCTCGATTGAGGAACTTAACAGCAGTTGATAAGTGTCTGTTTTCCTACCTATGAAAGTTGTCATAAGAACCACTGAGGATACACAAATCCAAATTTGAAAGCTTGTCTCCTCCTTTGGTCAGTATAGAACACCAAGACTGAGTTCAGTGAAAGAACCAGTCCAGCCCCCGAGCTTCATAAACCTCCATTTCTAAAGAGGCCACATCCTTGATTAAGGATCTTAATTAGCTATTCAGACTCACTCCGAGGTATCTTAACTGAATCCCCCCAAAATGTGGGATAGAGCCCCTTTAAACAGGAACCCTGGCCATGACAGGGCAGCCTGGCTTTGCCCATCCTGAGCATATAGGTTCTGGGAGCTCCATATCACGTGCTTTCTGCCCCTTTTCTACTTGTAAGTTTGTTTTATTCTCAAGAAATACTCTTTTTTTTTGAGTGTTTGACAATAGTGGATTATAAGTCTCTTGCTTGTTGCATAATCCCTGTGCCTAATATGATTTTTATGAACCATAAAAAAGACATTAATTGAAGCTATTATTCAATTTCATTAGTTGTTATTATTCACTATCTCTTACTGTGATAAACTCCTACTCTGTTTGCCCCAGCAAAAAGCTGATTTGAACTGTTTTTTAACAAATAATTCTCCCTTGCCTTAGACCTCCTTCCATCACACCTTTTCCTTCTATTCACCCTTGTGTTGTATTAAATTATTTTAATTTTAGATGAAAATTACAAAAAAAATCCTACATGCTTATATGTAGCTTAGAACAAAATTGAACACATAGGACAGAGTATTACCCAACTTCAGCAAGGAGAAATTTCCCTCGGTTATTATTTTGTCCTTCACTGACAGTGCTGGGCCTGAGATATATGTTTGCACTATGTTTTCTGTCTGCCTTGCATTGCTGTAATGAGTTGAGCTGTCAGTGATGAGTATGTACCAAAAGGACCATGAATATGTAGAATGCAGCTAGATAAGATGAACCTGAGTATATAATGTTGACTCCAAGGGCATTGCATTCCTGGGTTATACCATTTTACTAGTATTATTAAGCAGCATTTCATTTTTCAAGGGTTTTTCGCTCATTTTCATGAAACTCCCCTAACACATGCCTATAAAGGATGTTGATCTTGCTTGTTTCTGACTTCAATCAACATCGCGGACTTGGTGGAGGGAACAGACATGTATGGGCACCCATTATTTACTCTCCACGTCTTTCCCATTGCCCTTGCTTTCCTTTTTCAGCGTTGTCCTCCATGTGCCTCCAGCGCTTCAGCGTCCCGCTGATGCTCTGTCCGGTGCTCCCCTCCCTAGAAGTAGTTCAGCTCCGGGGGTGGGGGGTCTCTTCACTTTGTCCCCTGCATCAAAACTTCCTTGTACTTCATTCTCAAGGAAGCTTACATGGTAAATAACTAATAAGGAAACCCTTTTTATGCTTAAAATTTTACAGAAAATTGTCACGTACAACATTTTAATTGATTCTACTGTGCATACCTGATAAATCAATATCTCACTATGAGATACTTGAAGGAGATGGCTAGAGAGATGTCTGTATTTTTAACTTTCTATTTTTTAAAAAAAATTATGATTATTATGTTGGCATTGAGGATTGAATCCAAGTGTATTCTACCTCCAAGTTACAACCCAGTCATTTTTACTTTTTATTTTGAAACAGGGTCACACTAAGTTGCTGAGGGTCTGCTAAATTGCTGAGGCTGGCCTCGAACCTGAGATCCTCTTGTCTCAGTCTCCCAAATATTGGAATTACAGGCTTGCACTGCCACACCCAGCTTATCTGGAGCTTTTTATAAAACATAATATCTACAGATTGAAATAAACAATTAGGGAAAGAGGGGTGTGTGTGTGTGTGTGTGTGTGTGTGTGTGTGTGTGTTGGTGAAGTGCTTCGAGTAGGGCTACTTCTATCTAAATTTTATATTGTCAGGAGGACACTTGGAAATGATAGGATTCCTAGCTAATCTCTGAAAGGAACTAACCCTTCTGAGAACTAGTGCTTAATATACCTGAACAATTATTCTTTTTATCTCTTATACGACAACTCTGTGTGGTTAATGAGCTTTAAAAGTATATTAAGAACATAATGTCTACACTGGTTTCACTAAAAGCCCTGTATGTTTTTAATATTTATGATTCCATGACTATTGCTGGCCATTCCAAGAATATCTCAGAATGGGAATTGGAGAGATATAACCAAAGATTTTATTTCTACTTTTCAATGTCAAGTGAATCTAATCTGTGAAATCCATATCCCTAACAATATTACTTACTGCCTAAATCATTGTTTCTTGGCTTATAGTTCTGAGAAATGTTAGCCCTGATCATTTTCATCATTCTAAATTAAACTACCTCTAACTCTCCAAGTCTAAACCTCAAGAGGAAGTTATTAAACCTTTCCCTCAACATCAATACTCTTTTGCAGACTTTACTACCTTTGAAGACCAATTTCCAATTTGATTCTAAACCAAATCATTTCACTCTGTCTCTGAAGGATTAATAGAAGTTTAAGACCTGAAAGAAGCCAGGTGTGGTGGTCCATGCCTATAATCCCAGTACTTGTGAGGCCGAGACAGGAGAATCTCAGATATGAGGCTAGTTTCAGCAACTTAGACCCTCAGCAACTTAGCAAGACCCTGTTTCAAAATAAAATATAAAATAGGGCTGGGGATACAGCTCAAAGGCACAACATCTCTCTGTTCCCGTACCAGTACACACACATACACAAACAAACAAACAAAAAAACACCTGGGGGAAGTATAAAATAAAAGAATAATAAAATATAGCACATGATGTACATACACAAACCTATAAGACTCAATCACTATCTGGAGCATGAAAGGGAGGGAAGGGGGAGGGAATAGGGTGGGATTGGAGGGAGGGCTAAATGTGCAATGTGTGCATGTATGATGTTCATACCCTGACATATATCAAAATGTATAATTACAATGCACCAATAAATGAACATAAAAAATAAAAAAATTAAAAAAATAAAACTTATTTCCTTAACCTAGTTCAAAGATTCCATCTATAGAGGCTCTAAGTTTACAAACCAGTTGCATTGTCCCACCATTCATACATGTTTCCCATAGGTAACACTAATATCATGAGTATCATTAACAACAGAATTATTAGTGAGATAGAAATAACCACACAGCAGGACCAGGCCATCTTTCCTGTGCATTAACCTAGTTGTTTACTCCAATGCTACAAGACTACGAGGACAAACAGGAACTCATAACAATGCTAGTGCATTTGTACCTGCCTCACTCTACCCCACCCTGAGGATATTGAGATTCCTAAGCACATTTCTTTCTCAAACTCCTAGAACAATAATACAGATCTGTTAAAAGGATAAATAGGATAACATTTAACTATACTGGTGCAGTTCAGTTTAATGAGGAACAGCCCAAAAAGGTTAAAGACACAAAAATAAACAAGTGATTTGATATAAATTATGGTTAACAGTCAATTTAAATTATATCCAATGACTTGGAAAATCTCAGCACTGTTACATACAGATATATTTAATGTATTCAATGAAACATACAGTATCTTAATCTAAAATTATTTATTATTTCCTCATACTTGCTTTCTTATTACTAGAGATCATTTTTTTTTTTTTGCAGTACTGGGGATTGAACCCAGGGGCATTCTAACTCCGAGCTATACCCCCAGTCCTATTTTTTATTCTTCATTTTGAAAGAGAGTCTCACTAAGTTGTGGAGGGCCTCACTAAGTAGCTGAGGCTAGCTGCAAACCCTGATCCTCCTGTCTCAGCCTCCCAAGTACTGGGATTACAAGCGTGTGCCACCACGCCTGGCGAGATCATTGATTTCATTGTCATGTCAATAAGGAATTGGCAAAAAGTACTAGGACAATTTATAAAGCTGAATAACTCTTTCCTTTTCTTCTTTTTTTTTTTTGGCAAAATGATTGACTTTCAGGGCCAGTAGCTAAATGTGTTTGTATGGTTATTACTTATTAGATTTGGGCTAATATGAAAAATGTAAGTTTGAGAACCATTATTTTCCTTATGTGATCTTATAGTTTTCTGTTGTTTGTTAGCAAATCTCATTGATACTTGCTACGTTAATATAACCATTAATTTTTATTTATCATAGATCTATGATTTGACTGGGCTCAGCTGGTCGGTTTTCACCTGGGGTCTCTCATGTGGTTACAGCTGGATGCTCTGCTGAGCTGAACGTCCAACATGGCTGAGTCACATGGCTGGCCATAGAGAATGGCTGTTAGCAGAGAACTCTGATAGAAATGTCTCACAGAGCAACTACACTTGGTGGCCCCTTGTGCCTTGAGTTACTAAGAGCAGGTTGGCTGTTTTCAAAGATGGTCTCAAGAATGATTCAAAGGAATCCAGTTGGGAATCTCAAGCTTCTTCTGATGTCCCTGGAAGTCCCCAGACATTACAACACTCTACTCTTGGTTAAGAATTCAAGGGACAACCAGAGTTTAGGAGGAATTAAATGCATTAGGGCAGCAATCCTGGAAAGAATGATTCATTGGGCAGTCATCTTTGGAAACCAGCTCTTAAACATATTCTTTTTTTAAACATGTTCTTTATGCATTGAAGATGATGGAAGATTCTGTGAGAAATCCATAAATAATAACTTTTGTGAGGTGCAGTGAGTGTTGACCTGTGGTCCTGTTCACCATATAAATAGCTGAGGGAAGTAACAAAGCATATGACTGGATGAAATGCTGGCATACATGTCTAATGTAACAGAGATTAGGGCTAGAGAGTATAGATCAGGAATAGTTAAACAGGTACAGCACTCTTGTTCTATTGGATTTCTTTTTTTTTTTTTTTTTTT
>PVJS01022715.1:0-30266 GCA_004027185.1 Glis glis
TAATCCCAATACTTGGAAGGCTGAGACAGGAGGATCACAGGCTTAAGACCAGCCTCCACAACTTAGCAAGGCTAGTGAGACCCTCTTGCAAAAAAAAAATTTTTAAGGTCTGCAGAGGTAGAATGCCCCTGGGTTCAATCCCCGGAACCACACACACACACACACACACACACACACAAAAGAGTAACATTACTGGGTTAGATTATTAATATTTCTAGCCTCTTGATATGAATCTTCAAATTTATTTTACATTTTCATTGGCAATACATGAATGTGCTCATTGTAGATCCTAAGTAATACAGGAGATCATAAGATATTCTTAAACATCGTTTCTGATGTGGAGTGAAAATGGTATCTAATTTAAATTTGCATTCTCATACTAACAATATTTAACATTTTTCCACCAAGTTTTTTAATAGGTTGTATCTCTACTCTTTGGTATAACTTCAGAGTTCTTACTTTTAAACTCGCAAAAGCCATCTCTATAATCCTTCTGAAAATTCTCTTCAGTACTGCAAATGGACAGATTTAATAATGCTTTTAACTATTCAGTATCACTCAACTCATTTACCTCAGTTGCTTTAGATTTTGCATAATGAATGAACAGGAATAGGTATCTCGTTCTGTGTGTGTGCACATGTATCTGTGAGAGACTTTATGCGTTTATCATCAATGAGTATCAGCGAAGCTACTCTTCATTCTTCCCTCAAATCATGAGAAGAATCACTGTCTTACATCATAATTATAAACTAACTCATAACTAAATGTATTATTTTTCACATTACTATTATTCTTGTTACTTCTCACAATTCCCAGTTTGTCCTAGAGTGTCTTACATCATTATTGCCAACTCTAAAGTAAAATTCCCCAGTACTAAGAATTAATGAACTATTTGATTTAAATTGGCTTCTTAATATTTTTCCCTGGTGATATATGTCTCAATGTAAAGAATTTGATACGGCATTTTTTTAAGATTAACCAACCCAATTGCTGCAGTCCAGATTGTGGATTGGAAGTTGGATGGAACACTAAAAATCAATGTGGAAAAATAATTTTGCCAAATTTCAATCCCAATCAGCCTCCATCAAAACTTCATCCTTTTGCAGTTTCAATATATTTGTGTGACATTTTGACATTTTTTAAGTTGTTAAGAGTTTAAGGCTCAATGGGCTTCCTGGATGCCAAATCACTTTTTTAAACATTTTTTGATGATACAAACTAAAATGAATTAAAAACACATGGAATCAATGTTCTCTAAAATATATGTTTTTTCAAAGTTTAGAGAAAGTGGGTGAGAAAAGGTGGTTGGCAGAATGTTTGGGTTTTAGTAAATCCAAAATTTTTGAAAAACTGTTCCAGATGTTTGATGAACCCCCTATTGTCCCTACATTTCACCCAAGCCTGCTATAAATAAAGATAATTATAAACAGCAATAAAGTGAAATCAAAGTGGTATGTAATGGATGCTATAGGAATGAGCGTTAACTCTGAACTGAATTACACTACAGATAATAGAGGATGTGGGTGTGTTGTCAACCACAAGGAAAAGTATCGTTTTACAGTATTCCTACATAAAGGAAATAGGAAAATCAAAACAGAACTATTTCACACATAAAAATCTGACGGCATCCTGGCATTCCATCCTGGCATTCAGAAGCACTCATTATCTAACCCAGCGGTTCTTAAGACAGGATGATAAATCTCCCATCAAGGATGTTTGGAAACTTGTGGTCCAGTTTTTAGTTATCACAATGGCTGGGCAGAGCTACTAGTTTTCATTACCCAGTGGCCAATGATGATTAACATCCTGAAATTCCCAGAAAATGAGGAACTGTCCGCCCAAATAAAAATGTCCCCCACACCACCAGTCTCACCCTCCCTTTCTGACCCCTAAGTCCTGGACTCACCAACTTTCCTATCACCCCTCACCACTCACAGACATCCTGTCTTTTCCTGTCTTTGTGGCCTGCCTTTGTGTCTTTTTTTTTTTAAACAGGGCCTTGCTGAGTTGCTGAAGCTGGCCTTGAACCTGCAATCCTCCTGTCTCAGCCCTCCAAGTACTGGGATTACAGGCATGCATCACAGGTCCTGACTGCCTATGTGTCTTTCTTCTACTGTTCTCCTACTTGGAATTCCTTATCTCTCCTCTTCAATAATACAATCTAGTATTTTCTTCCAGAAAGATTATTTTCTATCTCAAGTCTTTCCTTAAGGACCAACCACCACAGTGAACTATTAGCCTTCACTTGGTGTCTTTCAATACCCTCATCCACACTATTTCATAATTCCTTGATCATATCTAATACAGGGCAATTTGTCTACAGAAAATCTACTTATTAACTACTGCTGGACATTTTTTATTAAGATTATGGTGAGATAGACTCAGCTATAGTTAAACTTTCTCACTTGACTATATTGAGATAATTTTACCATGCATATATCTGAGAGATGGATATGAATATAGGTAGGTATAGATTTAGATACATATCCATCAACATGCAAAACATTGCCTTCAATTTAAGGATACTTCTTGAGTTCTTTGTCTGAGACGTATAAGATTTTGGCCTGTTTGTTTCTATTCTTTCAATCACTTACCTCTAAATCTTATAGCTTTACCTCTTATTAGTTACTCCATAGCACTAAAAAATTTTTAGAGACTTAAAATGCAGCCAAGAAGAGTCAACTTGGAAAAATATACTCTAATACTTCTGGCAGAAAACAATTCCCATGCACATTTGCTGGAAGATATGAACTATACATCTGGACTGCAGCAATGCTCTGTGTAATGACTAAGAAGAGTTTTATCTTTCAAGTCAGTGAGACTTGTACTAGAAAGTATGTTAGTAGTTTTGTGAGCATTTGCTGTCTCACAAAAGACTTAGTGGCTTAGATTAAAATGAATAGCTTCTACTTTAACTTAGGGTTACCATCACTTTATGGTGGTGTCTAATACATGCAGCCTTTGTCTTAAGTACGTGCAACTCTTGAATGACCATGTCTCCATCACTGGAGGCTTCCCTGGACCTCTGCCAAATGCCCCATGCCATTGAGGTGGCTGTCATTGTGAGCAGCCCATATGATCCCTCAGTCTCAAACCACCCATAGCCCTATAGTGGGCAGAGAATTAAAAGCTCAAGAGAGTCAAGATTCAATTTCAGAATACAAAAAGAAAGTTTTCCCTCTGTGGACAAAAGAGTTCTATCACTAACTCTTTCCCTATTCTCTTTGTGGAATAATTGACTGGGAAAACTAGTAATATAACAGGAAATTTAAAATACTGAAAATAACAACATTGCGTTTTCCAACTATGAGAGCGTAACATTCATTACTTTAAGAAATGCATGAATATGACAAAATAATTTCGAAATTATCTTTAATTACATCACATAGAAATCAGCGCTGAATATTTGGATGAACATTCATCCAGAGTTCATGTGTATATGTGTGAGTGTGTGCACATGGGTTCCAAAATAGAATTATAAGGCATGCACGCTGCCTTTAATTTAGTTTTTTGCTTAACATATTATGGAATTCCCATGTCAAATACAAATAAAAAAAGGTCTAACTATATCACCACTTTTAAAAGCTGCTTAGCATTCCACTAGATTAATACATCAACAGTATACAGTACTGCCTGTCTAGGCATTTAGAGGATTCTCAGTGTTTCACTGTTTCATGCAACACTGTCATTAACATAATTATACTTTAATTTTAGATATTTCTCTGATTATCTATCACCAATGGATAAAATTCTAGTAGTGGAATTACTAAATCTCATTAGAGCAGAAAAGTAATTTTAATTTATCCTGCTAAATTTGTCCCTCCAAAGACTATATCAACTTACTCTTCAATCAAAACCCTCTTAAAGGGAATAAATTTTGAGTTTTAAACAATTTATTTATATTTTTTTCAGATCTAACCCACTCCCAATTTTAAGACTGCTTGTGTGACGTCTTTAGTTGTTTAAAATTGTTTTGTTTTGTTTTGTATGGTACTGGGAATTGAACCAGGGATGTTCTACCTCTGGGCTACACCCCCAACCCTATTTTACTTTTTATTTGAAACAAGGTCTCACTAAATTGCTGAGGGCCTAGCTAAGTTGCCTCAAACTCGTGATCCTCCTGTCTCAGCCTCCCAAGTACTGGGATTACAGGTGTGTGCCATTATACCCAGCTTAAAATTGTGCTTTTAAAACTGTACTTTGGAGCCAGAGATGTAGCTCACTGGTAGAGCACCTGACTAGCATTCACAGGCCCTAGGTTCAAACCCCCAGCACTGAATTTTTTTTTCTCTCAAGGTCCAAAGACCTGGGGGAGGAAACTGTAGCTCTAGGGGATGAAGAGAAGGGAGGAAGGGAGGGAGAAATAATTTTTTTCATTCTTAGAACTTGAACTAAAATAGAGCTCCTGCTATTAATCACTTATATAAGCTTCATTCTGCACAAGATTTAATAAAAGTGTTCAAAAACTGTGGTTAAAAGTCTTTCCTCCCAGTGCCAAGGAGAAAAGGTAGTTATTGCTTTAATCCAGTGTTTGACAAACAGTTCTCAAAAGAGTTCCACTTCACTATGATTTTAGGGTAAAATAAAAAATTCTATAAAGATTCCTAACTGTACACTTGAACTGTGGATCTTAAATTAATTGTCATATATAGAGATAATTGGATATAGTTAAATAAATACAGTTAACAATTTAATCTACAACTAAATTGATTCATATTAAGAAAAAAGCAAAAACTCTGGATTTATACACTAAGCAAATGAGATTATTTTAGCAATTCTCACTAATGTAGTTTGATAATATTAACATGATAATGGGAGCTATAAAATTCAAATGTTTCATTGCAAAGACATAGAAGTTTATCCAGACGAAGCATTTTAAAGTACAACTTGCACAGAGAGAAACAAGGGAAGGATCCATTTCCTCTCTAAGTCCACGGAAATAGGCAAGAGCAAGCTGAATAGTGAGAAATCTGAGAGAATAGACAGAACAGGAAGGGCAAGCAGAACTAAACACAGGACTTCAGGCCACAAGACATGAGGTCATTCCTTGAGGTCTAATAGAAAACCAAGAGCTCAGACAGAGTATGTGATTCTTTTTGTGGAACAAAGAATCAAATCACACCACAGTTCAATTTGCATGAGAGTCTGGCAGGAGACTGTCTGTGGGAAGCCTTCAGTGGGCACTCTGGGACAGCACTGACGAGATGAGAGAACCACATTTTTCTTTCTTTTTCTATTTTTTTTTTTGGTGTGTGTGTGTGTGTGTGTGTGTGGTACTGGGGATTGAACCCAGGGGTATTCTACCTCCAAGCTACACCCCCATCCCTATTTTTTTTTAATTTTAAAACAGGGTCTTGCTAAGTTGCTGAGGCTGACCCCAAACCTGAGATCCTCCTGTCTTGGCTTCCCAAGATTTCAGGTATATGCCACCATGCCCAGCTCAAGAACCACATTTTAGGGACTATAAGAAGCACTCTGATCCCCATTCAAACTCTACTTAATGTTCACAGTCATAAAAAATTTCTATGGAGAAGGAAATAGCTCCATTGCCGGAAATGGTGGTACTGAATAAAACACTTTGTGAACTCTGTGAAAACAGCCCCAGAAATATTTTATGTGCATTCAACAAGCAGAACATTAACACAGAATGAAACATAACATGCTAACAACATAACATAGTAGAGAACCCAAATTCCTGTGTTTGCCAAATTAAGACTCTTATGTAGAAGACTATTCAAATGCCAACCAAATAATTAGCCCCTGCAACAAACTAGACCTCACAGTCTAATAATCCACATGCTCTTTGGATTTTAATTCTCTTACCTACAAAACTAGAGAGTTGGACATCCAAGGAATCTTCCAATTCCACAATTGTCTAATTCTATAATTCTTAGAAATTTTAAAATAAAGTAAAATTAGAAACATTTTTTCCTCTTAGAATAACTTTGGGTCCTATGAAACGAAATGTGATTCTCTTATAGCTTCTGGAACTAGAATCAGACCCAGCTCGGTCCCCTGCCCCTTGGGCTCAGCAGCTGCCAAAGCTGCAGAAAGTGGCCCTGTTCCAAAGGACTCTTTTCCCTCTAGCATTGGAGGGAGCGCACTCCAGAGCATCTGGAAAGGCTGCTTAGTGTCGCAGTCACTTCCCAGGGCCTCCTGTGCCTGAGCTTCCTCAGGGCCGCTCAAGTTAGCAACATAATAAGCATCCAGGATGTCTCTCCAGCTCACATCCTGCACTTCAGCTGCTGTCAGGGTGTGACTGGGAAATTTGTTTTAGGACTTAAGTGGCAGGTGACAAGTAGTGATGCTGTTTGCCACACACACAAATCTTTAAACAACTTTAAAAAAAAAAAGCCTAACCCTAATATCAGAAGAAAGAATTGAGGCCAACATTACCAGCAAATACTTGGATAGCAGTCGAATTATAAACATACATAACACATCCAAGGCTGTACCTGTGTGTGTAGTGACTTGCAACATTCAGTAAGCCAGTCCCTTACAATCCTTGTGTAGAGTATGGAAGAGATTTCTTTGAAAACCGAAAGCCCATTTACTTTGAAATTACTCAGTCTCTGTGTAGCTGAAGGGAAACAAAAAGCCAGACACTGAAGTGTTTGAAAACACATTTTACAGATTTGGAAAGAAGTTAGATCAACACTGTCAAACATGTTTAAATCTACCCAGGAAAATGGCAGGGAGACCTTGGTTAGATCAAGAAAGTGCTTCCTGCTGGTTTTCCCATTATTTTTGCAAAGCTGACTATTAACACATAAAATTATTTCTCAACAAGGCTAGGAAGTAGATGGTATTTTAACATAGACTTTCTCCGTCCTGCTATGCCTGGCCCCTTTTCCTTTCTCCACTGGTCTCCACCCATGACATCTCATATTCTTCTCTCATTTGTCCAAAACAGGAAAGGATTTTTATCAATTCATTCACTGAGAGGTAGCACTGATTGATGCTGCAAATGTTTCTCTGTTCATAAGCTATTTGTCTCTTAATAGGAAAAATCATAACCAAAGAGATGAAGGACAAATGGTAGAATACTAGACTTCAACCAATCAAAAACAGGGATTTGTGGAGACATGAATGTTCCCAAGAGTCTACAAATAATAATCACGTAAGGAATTTCTTACCTCACCTAAGTATAAAATGTCATTTCTGGTATCAGTAATGACATCTTTTTGTCATCACTATAGTAGAAAAACAGGTGACAGTGACAAAACTAACTTTCAAACCTGAAAGTGATCATTTCACTGCTAATGTTCAAAAAGCTTTACCATAGTAGTTCTTAAAGCAAAAACATTAAGAGGAAAAAGAGAAAGCTAAGTTTACCCGCTATACCAACCATCCAGGGCCACTGGTAAATCAACTGAGTTTAGTAACTTTCCTTTAAAAAGTAGTGATAAATATGGGAAATATAGTGATAGTTAAATTGCATTAGTCATCTATTTAACTAGGACAAAAATTTATGTTTTTTTCAAAATTTTTAATTGACTATAATGACCAAAAAGTTATTTTAGTACAAGAATAGTCAGAATGGCTATTTCAAGTAAACAATTGCCAATCACCTCACTATTGGGCTGGTACAAGGGCTGGTCTCCATAGAGCAGCAAATAAACAATACCAATGAGTACAACCACGTCAGTCGTCAAAGTTCATTTCCCATGGGAAAAATTAAACTGAACAGTCTAAAGGAGTTGGTTTGGTTTTTGTTATTTATAGTTTTCTTTAGGTCACTGTTTTTCATAATTATTTTAGATCTCTTAGGGCACGCAATGATTTTTAGTGCATTGAAGTTGGAGGAAAATAAAGCAATAACTGCAATAAAGAAACAGAAAAATACCAAATACTATATTTCCCTTCACATGTTTTATTCAAGTGTTTTACATTTTCATAAACATATATATAAATATCTCCTTTTCCAATAACCACACACCTGAACTTTTCCTTTCAAACGTTTTTATTACTTACAATCCATAAAATAAAGTGACTTATCTTAAAGGCATTACACTCTGATTTTCCTTTTTAAGAAAAGTTATAAAATTTTTCAAACTTAATTACTAAGTTGCTTCATTGACTCATATCATCATATTGGAGATGCTTTCCCACAGGGGGAGGGAAAGAGCCTTAGACCCAAAAGCATATAAAATATTTTAGATCAGGAAACACATTTCCGTAAGAATGTGGCAAGCCATTGTTATAGAAAAACAAAGTAATTTTTTCTCAGCTAATAATGTTGTAATTTTAATACTGTAAAACAATATAGTTTAATATTGGAAATTTTAATGATTGCTAAGGATGTCTAAGAAAAGAAAAACTTTGTTTAAATAACACAGAGTAATATTTAGGGGTAATACAAAAATGTTCCCTACAGTTTCCAACACCTACCTCTCTTTTTACTTTTGGCCTCCTTCCATACAGCTTTGCTACAGATGGTGAGGCCAGGGAGAATGGAAGGGGCACTGCGTTTTGCAAGAGAGAGTGCACCTACGTTAAACCTTCTTTGTCTCACCTGCTGCAGTATCCAAAATGGTCTTCTCTTGACCCTAGAAGTTAATAATAAGTTCATAAAAGGGAAAAATTCCGATTTAAAATATCCATGCAATGCAGTGGAATACAGAGAAAAGTTAAAGGGAAGAAAATGGAACTGTCGTGGCTAGGAGAGATGTGTATACTCTCACTACTAACTAGCACATCCAACATCTAACTAACGCAACTAACAGATTACAAAAACAATACGGTAATCATGGCAGAAGCTATTTCAAGAATACATATTGATCGTTTAATGTATAAACCACATCTCAGATTATGCTTTTAACTACTTCAAAAATTGCATATTTTACATATAAAGAAAGTGATATAAGTGATGATGTATTAAACGAATTTGACCTGAACTGGACATAATTTTTTTTTATTTTTTATTGTTTATTTATTTATTTATTTACTTATTTATTTATTTATTTATTTATTTATTTTGTGGTACTGGAGATGGAACCCAGGGGCCTTCTACCTCAGGGCCACACTCCCAAACCTATTTTTGTCTTTTATTTGGAAACAGGGTCTCACTAAGTTGCTAAGAGCCTCACTAAGTTGCTGAGGCTGGCTTCAAACCTGTGATCCTCCTGTCTCAGCCTCCCAAGTTCTAAGATTACAAGAGTGCGCCACCACGCCTGGCTTTGGACATAATTATTCTAACTATTTTTCATTCCTAGAAGAAATTCTAAATCAGTATAAATTCTGGATAAATTAGCTCATTCATTAAAAAAAAACTGGCTAGGCACTCTACCATCCTTTAAGTTTAGCATGCTACCTCTGGAAAATCCATTAGTAATAGAAGTAACTCTCTAATTTTTCTCACCTATTAAAATAGAATCTCCATTGGTATGGATACCTGAAAGACTAAAACAGGTCCTCCTATCCCCAGCCAGTATAGAGCACTGGATGTAGAATATGAGCAAGAAATAAACCTTTATTATTTTAAACTACTGAGATTTGAGAGCTGTTTCTTACTGCAGTGTAACATGACATTTACCAACTACTACAGAAATATAAAATTAGATAATTTCCTTTGTAGTATATCAATATATCCCTCTTCTCTAGTATAGTGGTAATAGTACTAGTGGTTCTTGTTTAATCTGCTAAGATTCTTTTTTTTTTTTTTGCAGTACCAGGGATTGAACCCAGGAGCATTCTATCTCCGCTCTACACCCCCAGCCCTATTTTTTTTTTACTTTATTTTGAAACCGGGTCTCACAAAGTTGTGGAGGGCCTCACTAGGTAGAGAGAGAGAGAGAGACAGGGAGAGAGAGCAAGAGAGAGAGAGAGAACTGAGGCTGGCCACGAACCTGGATCCTCCGATCTCCGCCTCCCAAAGTACTGGGATTACAAGCGTGCGCCACCATGCCCGGCTTGCTAAGATTCTTTTTTTTAAACTAATGTGCAGAGTTTTTGTGACAAATATTGAGGAATCAATAATTATTTTAATAGAAATTGAATTATTTATAGTAGGAATTCAATAATTATAAAATGAATGAATTTAAAAAGTTGTCTAACTTAAGGACAATGGTATGCCCAAATTCATGAATATCCTGAGTTCTTAAATTATAAAATTTAGAGTATGATTTGTTATATTCAAATTTATTCAATCTCTAGGGAAATTAATAATACATTTCCACTTTGGGTACAATAATTAAAGTATATGTGAATTATTTTCTACAAAGAACCTAGTTTGGAATTGGACTACCCTGGTCCAAAACCTGATTTTACCACTTACTCTAGACTAGGGACTAATCTGACCCAACTGAATGTTGGCTGTCTCTTGTGAAACACCCACCTCAGAAAGATGTAAAAATAAATGCTTTCAAATTATATGTGAAATGTCAAGTCCATTATCTGATATATATATTATGCTCAACAATACCAGTCAGAGCCTGTTTACATGCCAAAAGTAGGATTTGGTTTGGAATTTTTGGTTTATAATTTACAAAATAACTATATGAATCTTCATGATTATATTCATAATTACCAAGTCCTGTCTATCATTATCACTAATAAAATGCTCTCTAAATGGAGACAATAAACTAAACTGATTATTTTTGTAATAGTATGAACTTAATTTTTCATTTTAACAAATAATTCCATCCAGAGTTACAGAATTGTCAATAAAACACATATCTTTGTGTTTGAATTCATTTACCAGAGCAAAAAATATGTTCCCATTTAACAAGGGAAAAAAACAACATAATAATTTTTTAAAAAAAAAACTCACTCTCAAATATGCTAAAAGACTACTTGGATGCAATGTAGTTCTTACAAAACAGAATTTTGATGACATAACCAAATGAGTCCAAAACATGTGAATTAAATTTCCCTTAAAAATTACATATGGTATACAAATAAATAAGGAAAGAAAATACTGGGTACAATGAACTTGAACATTATTAAATGTCAAATATTTTAAAAATAATATGTGACATTTGTAACCTTAAAAGATCATGTACCCATTAAGTAGTATTTTGTTAGTGTTCACACACATATTTATATTTCATTTTAACATTATTCTTAACAATTCCCACATGGTTTAAGCCTTATACAATGCATTTTGTAAATTGTGAATTTGTTCATGTTTTCAAAGTTGGCTCTGTGTTAGTCAGCTTTTCATCACTGTGACCAAAATGCCTGATAAGAACAACTTAGAGGAAAAAAGTTTATTTGGGTCTCACAGCTTCAGAGGTCCATTATCAGTTGACTCCACTGCTCCGAGCCTAAGGTGAGGGAGAACATCATGGTGGAAGGGCGTGCAGAGGAAAGCTGCTCAGCTCACGACAAGCAAGAAGCAGAGAGAGAGGGGTGGAGGGAGGAAGGGGCCAGGGACAGATGGAGTCCCCAAGGCCATGTCCCTAGTGACCTACTTCCTCTAGCCAATGCCCCATCTTCCTACCATTTTACTGTCTTCCAGTAAATCCATGCAAATTATTAATCCATCAAATGGATGAATCCACTGATAAAGTCAGAATCTTCATAATTCAGTCTTTTTACCTCTGAACACTGATGAACACATGAGCTTTTAGGGGGACATTCCGTATCTTAACCATAACAGCCTCTATAGCTATAAAATTTAAAACTCAACTTTCCTCCATTTTAGTAACTAAAAGTGAGATAATTCACCATAATAGAAAGTTTTGCTTTCTATTAAAAAGTAAAACTAAATAACAAAACTGGATGAAAGAATCTAAATGCATAGCCTAGACTAATGGCTGATTTATTGAACCAAGACACTTACTAGGGATAACTCAAGATTTACAATATGCCCATCCCTCATGACCCCCAGCAGTCTTATGATAATTGGACCATTTTCCAAACATGAAGAGTTTTACCCACACAATACTGATATTCTAAAATCTAACCAGCCAGTACTAGACTCAAATTACTCAATTTTGGAAGTATTGGACAGGAGCTTTGGGCTAAGATATCTTTTTGAAAGTATCTTAAGCTTTACAGAGTATAATTTGGGTTATGATTTGGAGTCCCTGAGAGGATACATTAATGTATAATAATTTATATCATTAAAACATAAAATAGGTTAGCATATTGTATAAACAGCTTGATGACAATTGCTGTTTCTTGGCTCAGAAATGGATATAAATCTCCCATCAAGGAAAGTAACAAGATGTTGAATGAGATTTTTCTTATTTTCCTGGAACCAAGGCTAAGACCTACAGCTACAGACAATAAATGCTGGCTACCCCAACTTCTAGGTTCTACTTAACGATGACCTCCCTCAGGGATCATTGAGAGATCAATCTACTATGAGAGATCAATTCTGTATTTTGGGCTTTACAATAAACCCCCACTTCGCATACACATCCAGCAGGAAATAAGAAGATGGTTGAGAGGTAAGAAAGTCAACTTGGCCAGGAGACTGGGATAGGGAGAGCCCTGTGTTTGGGGGACCATTCCTTCTGTACAGTGACTGAGGAAAGCCAAGTGTATTCCTTGCCTAAAGCTCAGATGCGACAAGGAACCCCAGCTCAATGCTTGATTGGAAGTCTTGCAAACCAAGGAAAGACAAATACAAAGCAAAATGACACAGGACTGTCAGATAGTTGGGGGCACTGCAAGTCTCTGTCCTAAATAGATATATGTATTTAAGAGATGCCCACATGCCCCCAGACCTGAATGTCAGCTTAGGAAGGCAGGTGAAATTGAAAACTCCATTCCTTTTGGGACTACTGGATGTGGGGGACAAAGAAAGATGGCTGTGGTGCCACCAACTGGGGCAGTCCAGAACATGTGAACAAATGATGCCAGGAGCCGTCAGTGCCCAGGGGTGCTGCTTGGAACCAGTGCACATTGGAACCATCCAAGCCCAGCCCTTGGGGAGGGAATTCAATAGCATCTAACCCAGAGAAGGACCTGACCTTTTCCTCTGGCATACTCCAGCTCCCTTCCTCCCTGGTCCCACCCTAACCTGCAAAGGGTACAGGAAGAAAAGATCTTTTAAGCAGATAGCTGATCAAAGTTCTTAAGTGAAGCCACGTGAATAACAAACACCAGGATAAAACAACACTAATAATGTCTAAAAGTGGCTGATAAATTACAGAATTTGGCTTGAGATGTTTAAGAGACTTTCTAGCCAATAGGAAATATGTATTTAAATTGATTATACTTATACCTAATGAATTAGGCACCTCAAATAAAAAGCTTTATGCTAATGGATTTGTCTTCATTTTCATGATTAACAAATTGGAAAAAATGTTTAACCCAGGAACTCTCAAAAGTTAGAGTATATTAAAATCACTGGGGCTGTTAATTAAATTGCAGTTTCCTAAGCTCCACCCTACCCTAGAGAGCCAATTAAATGGATCTGTGGCAAGACCCCAAATATGCACTTTTAACTTATTTGATGATGTAAATTTCCCTCCAAGTGCTACTTTCATTGCAACCCACAAATGCTGATAAGTTGTATTTTCAAGTTCATTTAGTACAAAATAATTTTTAATTTCTCTAGAGATTTCTTCTTTGACCAATGTATTATTTAGAAGTATGTTGTGTAATTTCCAAGTATTTGGAGATTTTCCAGCCTTCTGTAGTTCATTTCTAGTTTAATTCCACTGTAGTTTGAGAGAAGACATCATATGATTCCTACTCTTTTAAACTTAAAATGTGTTTGATGGCCCAGAATATGGTCTGTCTTGGTGAATGTTCATGTGAGCTAGACAAAAATGTGCATTCTACTGTTGTTGGGTGAGGCAGTCTATAGATGTCCACTGTACCCAGCTGATCGGTGGTATTCTTAAGTTCAACTACCTCACTGGGTCTTTAGGACCTAGGCCATTTCTAATAGAAGGGTGTTGAAGTCTTCAACTATAATAGATTTATCTACTTCTCCCTACAGCTCTATCAGCTTTTGCCTTACATATTTTGATGCTTTGTTTTTAGAAACATACAAAGAATTGTTATGGCTCCGAGAATTGACTCCCTTATCCTTATGTAACCCCCTCTTTCTCTGTGGTAAGTTTCCTTTCTCTGAAGGCAACATTATTGCAATCTAGATCACTCAGACCACACTTGGAGAAACAGGGCTGGATTAGTTTTCTGTGGCTGCTGTGACAAACTACCATGAAATTAAAACATTAATTTATTATCATACAATCCAATGTGTAGTTCATTGGACTGGAACTAAGGTAACTCCAAGACTACATTTCTTCTGGAGGCTCTAAGGGAAAATCTATTTCCTTACCTTTTCCAGTCTCTACCTACAGCTAGGAAAGGACCCATGTGATTACACCGGGCCTACCCAGATACTCCAGGATAATCTCCCCATCTCAATTTCCTTGATTTAATCACATTTGCAGAGTCTTTTTTGCCAAGTCCGGTTATGTATTCACAGGTTTTGGAAATTAGAACGTGAACATCTTTGGATGAAGCCAATGTTTTGCATACCATCCTGACCTCACTGCATTTGCTACACAATTTAAAAATCATTTTCAAAAGTATATTTGTCCTGAGCAACAGGCCACAAGTTCCTAAGACCAGTAAGTCGTGTCACACATGATTTGTGTCTTTCCACAATGTCACAAGGTTTATTCAACACTTGAAGGTTATAGCATGAAGGAAATTATTAAGAAAATTCACTAAGTTAAGCTAGTTTGGGATGCTGGGCAGCTGCTTTGCCAAAGCTAATTAGCAATGAATGAACATCAATTGATATACTTCACAGTAACAATTCTAACACTTCTACAATTATGTCAAACAAGAATATTAGACAATATACCAATCCTATTATTAGAGCACTTCAAATACTTAGCAAATAACAAACTATAAACAAGTGGGGGGAATATAATGAACAAAATACAGGAATGGAAGAGGAGATTCCAGAAGCTGGTCCAGGCACCAAAGGCTGGAGAGTCACACTGATCCTCAGTCGGCGAGAAGGGCAGGACTGGAGCGAAGTTGCTGGATTAGAGTAATAAGTATGGCAAACTCGTTATGGTGTAAGCAATAGCTCAGTGCACTGGGTGTCAAAAAGGCTGCTCTGTTATAGGGTTTCTGTAGGTGTTGTCAACTGTTTTTGGCAGGTTATCGAACCTTGCCAGACACTTGTCAGTAGTCACAAATGTATTGATGACATAAGTCCATCAGATACGAGAAGAAATTTTGTGATCCAAGAGTCTGTTATCAACTGCAGCACAGGCATGATGGTCTGAGCCATATGCTGTCATGTCTGAACAAGTTGCTTATGAGTTCCTGAAGTTATTTTATGTCCCATGCTCTATCCAGTATTAATATCCCTTGACCAATTTTCAGTGCATGACATCAGGAAAATAGAAGTGGCATTTTAACATGGCAATTGTATATCACAAATTTTTGTAAGGATGACATTCTTCTGCCTTCATGCTTGGCCAAGGCTATTTGGGATTAATGAAGCTGAAGACATCTTCCATTAGCAAAGGAGCTGATTTTAATTGTGCAGGTGAGTGTAGCCATGAGCATGTACTGTTGACAACAGCAAAGTGTAGATTATTCAGTGCTGCATTTGCCGCCACTTGTTTCTTTGGGAGATTGGACAGAAAGAGTCTTATTAGACTCTTGTCCAGGGGACAAGAGAAGCTGTACCAGAAAGCACCCAGCCTAGGGCCCTTAGGGAGAAGATAGCAGCATAGATGCCACAGAACAAACGCAACTGTTTTGAGGCTTCCAGACCATTCTCCTTATTCTGAAGGGTCCCTCTGCACAGTGACATATGATCTTAATGTGCTCTTTGCTCGCTTGAGCAAGTATGGACCATAGAGCCAAATGCTGTTTGCTTGCTCATTCAACAAGAATGTATTGAGTATCTATGTTTTTAAGTATTTTCCATACTGAGTCACTAGAATAATCAAGTGAGGGCTTTAAGATAAAACTGCCTGAGTTTAATGAGGCTTCACCAGTTACTGAATCAAGTTTTTAACTCTCTATGCATAAAATAATAGTACCTACAAGTGTTCTTATAAGAGGAAGAAGAGACACTAGCAATCTCTTTCTCTCTACATGCATGCACAGAGAATACGCTATATGAAGACAGTGAGAGGACCATCTGCAAGCTAGAGAGGCTCACCAGACACAACCCTGCTGGTACCTTGACCCTGAGAGGATCATCTGCAAGCTAGAGAGGCTCACCAGACACAACCCTGCTGGTACCTTGACCCTGGACTTCCATATTTTATCCATAATGGTGAGAAAATTAATTTCTGTTGTTTAAGCTGCCCAGCCTGTGGTATTTTGTCATGGCATCCCAAGCAGGCTAATAAACATCCTTCAACTCAATTCACCAATTATTTACATTCACTTCATTTGCTTTATTATTTGTGCTCCATTTGAAAGTTACAGACCTTTATTATTTGTGCCCCTTCACCTCTAAATACTTCCATAAGTGTTGGCTGAAAACAAGGATATTTCCTTACTTAACATTGTTCTGACAGTACATTATTAAAATTAGAAAACTTAATATTAGTGCAATAGTCTAATCCATAGCCTGTGTTCAAATTTCACCAATTATTCCACTAAGGAGCATTATAACTAATTTTAGTATATGATCCAATCAATGATCATTCTTGCAAGTAGCTATCATATTTCTTTATTTTAATCTAAAACAATTCTTTAATCTTTATTTCTATTTCTTGACCTTTACATTTTTGGAAAGCACAGACCACTGAAGTTTTAGCGTGCCCCTCAATTTGAATTTGTCCAGTGTTCCTCTGTCACTGGATTCCAGTAATGCATTTTGGCAATAATACCACAAAAGGGATGTTGGTTCTCCTCAGAGAATCACTATGATGTCCACCTGCCCCAGTACTGAAGACATTAATTTTCATCACTTAGTTAAAATGATGTCCACCGTGCAGTTATTATTTCTTCACTGTGAAGTTACTACTTTTCCTCTTCAATTAATTTGACGTTTTATTCTTGCACTTGTATGAATTCATTGTTTATGTTTAGATCTCTGATGTTAATTTTATACCCTGCTAACTTACTAAATTAATTTAATGTTTGTGTTCACAAACCTTAACTCTCTGGGGTTTTCCAGGTATGTCATCATATCAACTACAAATAAAAAAAAACCTCAATTACTTCTCTAATCTTATGCCTCTGGTCTCTCTTACTCATATACATCTCTCTTACTCATATACAATATATAGTAAAAATAATAAGCTCCTTTGCCTTGTTCCAAATCACATGGATATTATTCTAGCATTAAGTAAGGTGCTGAATTTAGCACATAAGCTTTTAGCATGCTAAAGATGCATCCTTAGAATTCCTCTTGAATATCTGATACAAAATAAGTCTTGAATTTTGTCAGAGGCTCTTTGGGCATACAGGGAATATGTCCTATGACCTTTTTTCTATTTAAATCTATTAACAGAGACTGCATATTAAGTTACTGTAGTTCTGCTAGCCAGAGATTAACTTTCTCAGTAAATGATGCATGACTTAGGTACCACTCTCTCAGGCCACACCACTATGATGTCATCTTATTTCCTCCACTTTAGCATCCAAAGCTCTCACCAGTCATTCATATCCCACCTTCCATTCATAAGAACCAGAGAATTACAAAATTACTAATGATTTCAGACACAAAAGGGGGAAGGAAGGTGAGAGAGAAGACAAGAAGAGTTAAAAATGAACCAAGAGACAGTGGAAAAAGGAATAGAGGATGCCAGGAAAAGGACCCAGGGAGGCATTCCTTGCCAGCTGAGGACATGGATCTGTGCAAGAGAGCCAAGAGATCAAGAATGAGGCTCTATGCCCATAAATTTATACAGGGATGTGTAAAATCATCTAGAACAGGTTTGGCAAACTTTTTTATAAAAAGGAAATAGTAAATATGCTAGACTTAGAAGGTCACATACTGTCCCATTTCCTCCTCCTCCTCCTCCTCTTCTTTTTAACTCTAAAAATACAAAAACCATTTTTAGCTCAGAAAGTCATACAAAAACAGACCATAGGCCTACCTAAGAAGCACCATTGCTAAACATCACATGGACCCTGCCCAGTACTGGACAACCAGGAATCATTTAACTTCAGTTATATCACAACCAAGTCAAATCCTCACCCCAGCTTCTTCCCATGGCTATGAAAACAAATGAATCCTGTTCTTTTCTAATTTTCAGTAGCAAAAGTCTTATTGTGGCAGAAGAAAGAAGGAAGGTGAAGCCACTTGTGCCCCACACTTGCCACCTTTTTTCTATTGCTCTAAACAGCTGAATTTCTCCCTAGTCTTATTAGATTTTTATTTAGACTGTCTTATTTAAACCATTAAAGTCTAAATTGACAATATTACAAGCATATCTCACCCCATGGAACCTAAAATTGAGCTATGATAGCCAAAGTTTTTTTCCCTTGAATCAGACTTGCAATTCATTCCAAGATTCACTTCACAATAAGAAAAAGATTAATCATCTCTTTTAATCATTTCAAGTGTTTTCTGCATAGACAAAACCAGACATCAAATATGATATTTCAGGAAATAAATGTCAAGAATATTCTTCTATAGTACTTGGTAGATATAGGCATGTCTAAAATACAGAATGTACTATACTACTCTTAACCAACATGTTTGTGGAACTATCACCTTTGCAAAATGAAGTGTAATAATGACAGTTTATGAGTTCCACCAATGCATTAGTGCTGTTGCATATATTACAGTATAGATTGTAAAATTAAACATTGCCTCTACTTCATGGAATGCAACCCAGATTTTTTAAAAAATCTTTAAAAATAGAGGTATAAACTCAATCACAGAGAAATAAAGTTAACCTGGGTCATTGTATAGTATTGTATATATCTTGATTTCTTATCTAGGCTGCTAAACTTGACACCTGTCAGAGGAAAGTTTTATCTAGAAGATATGGTGGGACAGGCTTGTAATCCCAGTACTTCGGAGGCTGAGATGGAAGGATTTCAGGTTGGAGGCCAGCCTCCAGCAATTCAGTGAGACACTGTTTCAAATAAATAAAAAGGGCTGGGGTATAGATCGAATATAGAATGCCCCTGGGTTCAAAAACCAGTACCAAAAAAAATGTTTATCTAGAAGATAGAAAAAATCAAAAAAGCATTATTTTCTTTTATTTTTAAGTAGAATTCTGTCAGGTAGCTAATGGTATGATTAACATGTGATATACAGGACATGTATTAGGTAAACATAATACAGACATTGCACAAATTTTGCATGTAGCATTTCCTGATGCCTGAAAATTCAAAATACTTATTGCCTTATGCTATCTGAAAATAGTAAAATCCATACATTCAAATTCAGCTACTTATAAAATTAATAGATTATAATTGTAGATACCATTGTTAGATTCCTATTGCTTAAGAAATATTTCTCAAATGAATATGATTACAATGGCAATTTGGGGGTCCTAAAATCCTTCAGTGTCATCATTATGTACACTAATTATCATGGTATAGTATTTTAGAAGACACTGCAGTGTTATGAACATTTATGTCCAAAGTGTAAAAAGTGTTAATTTAGATGTCTGATAAATAGGGATTTATCACATCACCCCAGAAACAGTCACAGTTTATTCTGAACAAGCATGGAAATATCATTTTTTCTTGAACTTCTACCTAGTTTGTAGAAACCTAAAAGGAAAGTCAATCCTTTCCTAACAGTGGGAGAAGGCCCAATAAATTACCAAATCATTTTCTCTGAACTTGTCAGAAAGTTGACATCAGTGGCTGCACCTTTGAGGCCATGTGGAATAGAGCTGCTCACCTCATGGCAGTCAGGGAGCAGAGAGAGAAAGACAGAGGCCAGGAACAGGATACAGTCCCCAGGGACAGGTCCCTAGGACCCACTCTACCTCTGAACAGAGCTGCATTGGAGACCAAGCCTTCAACATGAGAGCCTTCTGGAGACATTCCTGGTCTGAACCATAACAATTACCTACAGAGAAAAACTTCAAAGAATTTCCAACAACTATGAAATAAGCTTCTTTAGGAAGGCTACACAATGTAAGACCAGTCTACAAAAATAAAAATTGTATTTCTACATACATATATTATGACATATATACACAAAATGAATAATTGGACATTAAATTTTAAAAAGTGACATTTAAAGCAGTCCCAAAAGCCATGAAATATTGAGGTATAAATCTAGTAATATATGTATAATATCTATGTATGAAAATTATAAAAAACTGATAAAGATATAAATGAATGGAGATATATACTGGGTTTGTGGTTTGGAAGATTCAAGTGTGAAGATGTTAATTCTCCCTAAACTGATCTATGGAATCAATACAATTCCAATTAGATCCCACCAGGACATTTTTTATACAAATTGGTAAGCTAATTATAAAAATTATATGGAAAGGCAAATACATATGGAAAAGTCCTATATACATGGTCAGTGAATGGTACTTGAAAAATTAAATATCCACACACAAAAAACATTTTACTCACATTTCATATTTATACAGAAATTAACTCAAAACTGATTATACACTTAAATGTAAAACCTAAAATTATGAAACAATAGGAAGAAGTGTTTGACATTTGGCAAAGATTTCTTAGATACAACACCAAAAGCAGGATCCAAGCTGGGTATGGTGGCACACTCCTGTAATCCCAGTACTTTGGAGCCTGAGACAGGAGGATCTCAGATTTAAGGCAAACATCAGCAATTTAGCAAGACCCTGGTTCAAAATAAAAAATAAAATGGGGACGGGGGTTTGGCTCAGAGGTAGAATGCCCCTAGGTTCAATCCCAAATACCAAAAATTGGACTTCATCCAAATTATAATCTGTTCTGCAGGAGGTACTGTTAAGAGAATGAAAATTATAGGGACAGAAAACAATTAGTCTTTTTAGAGGCTGAGACTAGGGGAAGGGTTTGGATAGAAGGAAACTAAGGGAAATTTTGGAGAGTTGAAAATGCTCTATATCTTGATTATGGTGGTGGATACATGGCTATATGCATTGTCCAAATTGACTGAACTATATAGCTAAGAGTCAATTTTACTATATGCAAAATATATAACTTATATAATGTTCATATATAAATACTCACTGTGCATAAATTATACCTCCATAAATGTGACATATATTATCACATATACACAAAATTTTTATATTTTACTACCCATGTATTTTCTTGACATTAATCCAGACTTTACTTTTTTTTTCTATCCAAGAAAATAAGAATAGCATGACGTTGGAACATTTTGACAAGCTTACCAATAGAACAGAATAGAAAATCATAAAAAAAGACTGTACATGCTTTTAATCATATATGGAAACATGATTTCTGTTAAAGGTGGTTATAATGGTTTAGGTTTAGAATGTCCCCCAAGACCTCCTGGAGACAAGGCAGCCATGTTGGAGGGTGGGGCTTGGTTGCTGAAGAGGTGTCCCTGGGGGTGTGGCCTTGGGGATTATATAGGGTCCTCCTCCCCCTGCTCTCCCTCTTGCTTCCATTCTCAGTGATGTGAGAGCAGAGCCTTGCTCTCTCCCTCTCTGCTCCCCACTGCCATGCCCTGAGCTCTGCAGATCTGGGCTGACATGGACTGAACCTCTGAAATCTCCACAACTGTGAGCAAATAAATTTTCCTTCCTCTGTGTGTGTGGTCAGACTTATTGGGTCACAGCAGTGGCAATGCTGACTGAAACAGTGGTACTGCACAGCAGTCAGAACATAGAGCCTTTCTTTTGTTGTTTTGTTTGGGTGTTTTGTTTTGGTACTAGGTATTGAATCCAAAGGGATTCTACCTCCAAGCTACACCCCCAGCCCTTTTTGTAAATTTGAAACATGGTCTCACTAAGTTTCTGAGGGTCTCGCTAAATTGCTGAGGCTGGCCTTGGACCTGTGCTCTCCTGTCTTATCCTCCCAAGTACTGTGATTACAGGTGTTTACCACCACATCTGGCTTAGAGCCTTTCTTATGAATGGTATCATGTGTAATTTAATATCCATATAAAAAAACTTAACTTCTATCTCACACCATATATGACAATCAATTCCAGATGAATTATGAATCTAAGTGACAAAAATATTAATGAAGTTTCTAGGAGACAACATAAGAGATTATTTTATTTCCTAACCAGGACATAGAACATAGTAATCATGAAGGAAAAGACTGATAAATTGAACAACATTAATATTAGTAAATTTTGTTTAGCAAAGATACCATAGAGAGAGAGAGAAACAAGCCACAGACTGGTAGAAGATCCTTACCATACACATAATCAACAAAGAACTTTAATCTATAATATACAAAAATCTCCTTTAAAATAATAATGTAGACAACCTAATAGGAAAATGAGCAAGAGATTTCAAAGACATTTTACAAAAAGAATATGTACATGGCAAAAAAAATGCAAGAAAAGATGCTCAAACTCACCAATCATTCAAGAAACTCAAATTATAACCACAATAAAATACCATTTTACACTTAACAGAATAGCTAAACCAAAGTGAATGAAAATATTATATTTTAAGCAAGACATGAAGCATGAGGAGTGCCAAGATGCAGCTGCAATCCAGGGAAGATGCAAGTTAGAAACTGACTTAAACAGGCAGCAGCAGTGGGGATGAAAGAACAGGAATGTGTATGTGAGAGAGAGCATGGAGAAATTTCCAGAAATTGTTAGCTGATAAGATGCAAGGGGACAGGAGAAATAAAACAATAATGCTCAAGCCAATAAGGGAAGCCACCCACCACACACTGTGAGGAACTTTTCTTTCATAGTATGAAAAACACCATTAGTTACAATCAATGCTTTGTTGGATTTTTATCACACCCAGAAGTATTTGTATTGCACATGTTGGACACAGTACCAGGATGGTGCACACTATCAGCCCTGCATCTCCATATTTACCAAGAAAGATAAAATTGTATCAAGTTTTAATCTCTATTTCCTCTTACAGCATTTTTCCATGCATATATGCAAATAATGATATCACTGTCTTATAAATCCTTCAATTTAGTCACCCAAAAATATTTTTTATAAAGTTCTCTACACAGACTTCTTCTCTAACCAGTCTTGAATGACTCAACCTTGTGGTTCTTTTCTCTGTTGGACTAAAATTATTTTCCCAAGACCTTATCAAGTCTAATCAAAGAATTTATGAGAGTCTATGTATTTCAAGGTTAATTTAAGATGTATCATTTATTTTATGGTAAGATTAGCTGTTTATCATTTAAAATTTCCAGGTTTACAAAATTTCCAAGCTGCTTTGACCCAGCTGCTTTATGAGCAGTCAATCATCCAAGCATATGCTTTGGAAGTCAAAAAACTGAGTATGAGTCAGGCTAGGTTGACCCTGGATAAAAATTTGGAGACAGCACATTTCAGCTGTTAAACTTTGCTTTGTTCTTATTTGTTTTGTTTTAAAGAACCCCCCCACACACACACACATACAGCTAAGCTCACTTTCCCAGCCTCATAGTGTTCTTGCCTTACCCCAAATCCTCTTCCTGCTTTGCCTTCGCCACATTTACTCCAATAACACATGCTATCGCATCAGCACTCTTCTCTCTTCAAAATTAATCAGCACCCTCACATTCATATTAAGTAACAAATTGGATAATGGGTAAGTGTTATTGGTTGTTAATATGTTATTGAACACTACTGATAACACAATTTTATTGCATCCTTAAATAAAAGAATTCACTAATACAAAAATTCACCATAAAGGGTATTTTTTCCAGGCAAAGATGTCCCCTTTAAACTCCTTTAAATAATTGGCCATTCCATTTTTGTCCATTTAGCCATTATCAGATTGGCAATAATATCTATTGTATGGAGTATTTCCAAGTTCAATAATTACCATATAGAAAGAAAAAATGGAAGGAAGGGAGGAAGGGAGGGAGGGAGGGAGGAAGGGAGGGAGGGAGGGAGGGAGGGAGGGAGGAAGGAAGGAAGGAAGGAAGGAAGGAAGGAAGGAAGGAAGGAAGGGCATTTTGAATAGCGGGCATAAGAAAGATTACATATGAGATGAGATCATTGTTTTAAACTAAAAACAGTGGACTGAAGAATAATGACCCTACAGAAAAATGCAGAAAGAGGAAGAGAAAGAAGAGGGAAGAAATTAAAGAACTTACAGGGAGAGAGAAAAAGAGAGATCATAGACTCATGGATTTATGATCTATAACACAGAACTCGTATTGCATTCTGAAATGAAAATACAAAAGTAAAATTTCACCTTTAATTGAATAACAAAATTAATTAGACATTTAACTAGAGCAGTACTTGCCAAGACCCCTAGAGCTGCCCAGTCTCTACCTTGCACAATGCTTGGTTCTCACCTTTCCTTCCAATTGTAAGCCATCCCAGTATCCTTACTGGCAATGACTCCCATTCCTCCTTTTGAACCAGCCAGAATTGTTTCCCATTGTTTGCAACTAAAAGAAATCTAGAATACAGTCCTTAAAATGGCTGGCATGGTTCTGCACAATCTGGTTCCTCCCACTCTCTAGCTGCACTCCATTCTACTGCCCAGATCACTCTTTAGCCACACTGGCTTCTCTCCACTTTTCACAAGAGCAAAGGACCTGTCCACCTCAGCATCTTTGCAAGTGGTGCTCTCCCTGCCTAAACAGACCTCCTCTTCACCTAACCACTGCTTTCTTTCAGGAATCAGATTAAAAGCCACTTAAGGAAGCCTTTATACTCACACACTATTTGGCACCAATACATCTCAATACCCTGCTTGTCTTCTGAGCATATATACCACTAATAGTTAATAATTTGTCAAACATAAGTCTTCCCAATAGACACTAAGTGCTATAAGAGAAACCTTACCTATATTATTTATGCTTATTTCCCAAATACCTAGTGCAATTCAGGAATGAATGTTTGACTTTCTGTATTCCTGATATTTTCCGTCATAGGTGAAAGACTTTCATGGGTGTATGTTGAATAAATCTTTATTTGATGAATGAATTAATGGCATCACTTACATTGTGATGAATTTGTCTCCCATCAGCCTAAAATCAATTTTCTTCTCTTCACCCCACATCACCTTTAAGTCCTTCATTGAGACCCAGATTCTCAGTAAATTCATTGTACCACATGTGTCCCAAGAGAAACTTGGTTCTCTACCTTCTTTTCTTACTTAATAGCAATGTACTGAGTACCTACATATTAGGGAGAGCACAGAAACAAACTAACCTGTCCACTTGCTTTCAGGAGTTGGCAGTCTTCACAAGATGAATATGCTCATTCTCACAGTTTCTAAATTCCCCCTCCTTACCTCTGTCCCCATATCACCAAGCTCCCAACACGTGCTGGAGATGGTTAAAAGACATTCACTAGAAGAGGATTTCTCCACTTCATCTTGCCCAGCCTCTGCTCTAGCACTTGTTCTACCATTAGGTGGTGGGCATGGGGAAAATCTGCTTATAACAGATTTCTAGATACTTGGATTCTAAACAAATGAATGTTTTCTGTTAAGATATGTTTGCTAAAATCTATACAAACACAAACTTGCTTTTAAAAGCCATATAAATAAAAATTATATTTCTAAAATCCTTACTGTATAATGACTGCAGTCCATACAGAGAAATGCAAACTCTTAAGATTTCTACCTTCTAAAATATAGAAAGATAAAAAGCTAGTACTCAACAAAGAATTTTACTAAGGTCATTCCTTTCTAAATTAGTTTTTTAGAAGGACACACTGGAAGGAAGGAAGGAGGTTTGATTTTCTGAAAACATATGCTTTTGAAGGGCTATAAAGTCATTCACCCATGATGGAATATATCAGGAACACAGGAAGATAAAAGGTGATAGCCTTAGTGTTTTCTGGCATTGATGTTTTATTGATGTATTAAAAATTAAATATCTTCTTTTAAAAAACTAATATACTTAGAGATATTGAGAGAAAAAGAGTTTGTTAATATAATATATAAGGTGCATATCACTTTAGTAAAATGTACCCAAAAAATTAAAAAGACACTCATTTTTCCTTTTTTCCAGTAATAAGTCCATCCTGGATGATCTGAAAGTAATAATTTCTTAGCTTACACCAAAACATCATGAGAAATTAAGATTAAGCTTCTGTTATCCAAGTAGAATGAGTCAAGTGCTTTTTATATGTTTAATAATTTTTACCTAGTTGCACACTAATTATCATTAGCCACCCTTCTCAATTTTTTCTATTATAGTCCATGTATCACAACTTTTCTAACCATGATATGTTGGCATAGGTTAAATTTTTCAAAGAAAAAATTATGCTGGAAGTAGCCAAAAAATATTTTTGTAAAGTCCATTTTTCTTTAAAAAATCATTTATTCTTTTTATCTATCATTATAAATTATTTTACATTTGACAAATAGAAGACCAATTGCTGTTATTGATAAAATAATAATAATGTATTACTAAAATTTTTAAATCATGGGAAATCACTGTTCAGCATATCTCTTTGAATAATTCACAAAACATAAATATCATACTGAAACTAAGAATGGAGTCATTTGTTCTATGGAGTAGTTTATATTTCAATGTCATTAATAAACTGAACTCTTACTTTTTAAAGATTCATCATGAGATTGGCTAAGTGTTTATAGTAGTGTCTCTTCTTTGTTCCTAAGAAGTTTGAGGATTAACTATTTAGCATCCTTAAAAATACTTTTATACTAATTTTTTAAGTGCTCCAACTGCGTATTTTGAAGCTCTTAGGCCTACCTAAAAAAAATCTCCTGTGTTCATTGCTGATCTTTTCTGCCACTCTGTCCAACAGATGACAGAGTTCTATTCTCCTTTTTGTAGTGATTAGGATTCTTTTGGTGGGAAATGACAGAAAAGCCAATTACAAATGAGCTAAGCAGAGACCCAGGTGTCCCCGCGCGTCACCCTGGCAGCCTCTGCGCCTGCCCCAGGCCTCGGCGTCATCCCGGCAGCCTCTGTGCCACGTCAGCGGCCTCTGCACCAGGTACCAGACCCCGGCGTCCCCATGCATCACACCGGCAGCTTCTGAGCCTGTCCCGGACCTCGGATCACCCCCCTCCGTGTCATCTCGGCAGACTCTGCGCCCGCCCCAGGCCTCAGCGTCACCTCAGCAGCTTTTTCACCTGCCCCAGGCCTCGGCTTCACCTCGGTGGCCTTTGCACCTGCCCCAGGCCTCGGCTTCACCTTGGCGGCCTCTGCGCCAGGTACCAGACCCCGGCGTATCCGCGCGTCACCTCGGCAGTCTCTGTGCCTGCCCCAGGCCTCAGATTCCCCTGCTGTGTCACCTCGGCATACTCTGCACCCGCCCCACACCTCGGCATCACCCCAGCAGCCTCGGCGCCACCTTGGCGGCCTCTGCACCTGGTACTAGACCCCGGCATCCCTGCGTGTCATCCCAGCAGCCTCTGCACCTGCCCCAGGCCTCGGCGTCACCTCGGCAGCCTCTGAGCCAGGTACCAGATCTCAGTGTCCCCACGCGTCACCTTGGCAGCCTCTGCGCCCGCCGCGGGCCTCTGCATCACCCTGGCAGCCTCTGTGCCCGCCCCAGGCCTCGGCATCACCTCGGCGACCTCTGCACCAGGTACCAGACCTCAGCATCCCCGCACATCACCTCGGTAGCCTCTGCGCCTGCCCTGGTCCTCGGAGGCCTCTGCACCCACCCCAGGCCTTGGCGTCACCTCGGCGGCCTCTGCGCCAGGTACCAGTCCCCAGCGTCCCCACGCGTCACCCCGCAGCCTCTGCACCCGTCCCGGGCCTCAGTGTCACCACAGCGACCTCTGTGCCAGGTACCAGACCTCGGTGTCCTCCCTGCATCACCCCAGCGGTCTCTGCACCTGCCCCGGGCCTCGGCGTCCCCCCCCCATGTCACCGGGTCCTGCAGCCCGGCCTCAGACCCTGGTGACCTCCTGCGCATCCCGGGAGGCCTTCCGTGCCCTGCCTTGGACTCCCGCGCAGCCACCAGAGACCAAGAGTCTGCACGTCTCTCGCCCACGCGGGAGCCTCTGTGCCATGCTTCAGAGCCCAGATACCCTCCAGTGCAGCCACCCAAGACCTGCGCGACTCTCCAGATTGTCTCTGAGGCAGGACATGCCCCGGTGCTGACACCTGAGATCTAGGAGCACACGCTCACCCCTGGGACACACGCGCGATCCTCTGTGCCACTCCAGAGAGCCTGTGCAGCCTTAGGCACTGCTACTCGATACCTGGAGCCCGCAACACCCAGGGGCCTGTTTGAAATCCTCAGCAGAGCGCATCAGAGCCTGGGCAACCTCCGGCGACATTGCCCGAGACCAGGAACACGTGTGCATCCCTAGGGGCCTGGGCGACCCCAGCACCTGTGCCTTGAAAACAGGGCACCTTCCAGCATCATCACCCATGCCTCAGTGCCTGCACCCAACACCGCGCCTAGAAATGCTCTTCACATGACAACACCCGAGCGCTGGACCCTGCATACCCCTCCACACACAATACCACACCCCAGCCAACCAGACAAGAGGGATCCACAGCCTGCAGCATACTGACACAATTGGGACTACAGGAGCCATCAAGAGGTCTCATACACAGAATGGAAAATGATGCGGAGGCAACAGAAACACAAGATGGAAAACACTGAAAATGGAAGAATGAAGAACAGTGAGGAAACAGGAAACATCCACAATGCATCAACAAGTGAGATCAGTGACTCTGACCTGCAGGAAATGCAAGACGGAGAATTCCGAATTTTGATCTTCAGAATGATGAAAGGCCTCAAAGTAAGCGTAGAAGAGATGAAGGAGGAAGTTGAGGCTCAAAGGAAGAATCAGGAAGAAACTCTGAATGAATTGAAGCAATCAATAAACGAATTAAAGACTGCAATAGAAACCAACTCTAGTAGGCTGGGTCACATGGAAAATAGGGTATCACTCCTGGAAGACAGTACATTCAAAACTGAGAACACAGTCAATGATATACAGAAGATATTACAACACACCCTGGCCATTCAAGAAATAGAGGGCAATGCAACATGTCCTAATCTAAGGATAAAAGGCATTGAAGAAGGTTTAGAAGCACAGACCAAGGGTATAAGAAACCTCTTCAAAGAAATAATTTCAGAGAATTACCAAACATAGAGAAAGATTTGGACATACACGTACAGGAGACATATAGAACACCGTTAAGACAGGACCAAAGAAGGACCACGTAATAATTAAAATGACTAACACAGAGGCCAAAGAAAGAATCCTAAAAGCAGCAAGAACAAAAGAATGGGTGACATACAGGGGCAAAACAATAAAAGTCACCCCAGACTTCTCAACTCAAGTCAGGAATGCCAGGAGAGATTGGTACGAAGTACTACAGACCCTGGAAGAAAACAACTTCCAACCAAGACTGAAATATCCAGCAAAGCTATCATTTGAAATTGATGGAGAAATAAAAATTTTCCATGATAAACAAACATTTAAAGAATTCATGAGGACCAAGTCAACACTAGAGAAAATCCTGAAAGAAATAAACCACAAAGAAGGAAAAACAAGCAATCTTCAGAACCACAGGAGAGGTGAACTCCACCAGGTAGGCAACTAAACAAGGAGATTTGTCACCAGAGCAAATAGAAAATAAAACAAAAATAAGAAACAAAAATCATATCTCTAAAATAACATTGAATGTCAAAGGACTCAACTCCCCAATTAAAAGGCACACACTGTCAATGTGGATCAAAAAGCATAACTCAAATATATGCTGTCTACAAGAAACTCACCTTCTAGCCAAAGATACTCATATGCTAAAGGTAAAAGGATGGAAAAAGATATACCATTCAAACGGAGATCGAAAACAAGCAGGGGTAGCAACGCTTATATCAGACAAAACAGACTTTAAGCTAAAACACATCAGAAGAGACAAAGAGGGTCACTTCCTACTGATAAAAGGAACAATCCAACAAGAAGATATCAAAATAGTAAACATTTACGCCCCAAATGTGGGTGCACCCACATTCATAAAACAAAGTCTTGGGGACATCAGGTCCCAAATAGACCCAAACACAATAATATTGGGAGACTTCAACACACCACTGACACCACTAGATCGATCCTCTGGACAAAAGATGAATAAAGATTGCTCAGACCTAAAGAAAACTATAGACCAAATAGATCTAATAGACACATACAGATTATTTCAACCAACAACACCTGAATACACATTTTTCTCAGCTGCCCATGGAACATTCTCCAAAATAGACCACATACTGGGTCACAAAGCAAGCACCAGCAAATTCAAAAGATGTGATATAATTTCCTGCATCTTCTCAGATCACAATGGATTGAAACTGGAAATTAACAACAGGAAGA
>PVJS01022716.1:0-30266 GCA_004027185.1 Glis glis
TCTCTCTTTCTCTCTACTTAGTGAGGCCCTCCGCAACTTCGTGAGACCCGGTTTCAAAATAAAGTATAAAAAATAGGGCCAGGGGTGTAGCTCGGAGGTAGAACGCCCCTGCGTTCAATCCCCAGTACCGCAAAAAAAAAAAAAAAGACCAAAATGTGTCTGACTCTAGTTCCACCCACTCGGCACCATTCTGCCCCCCTGAAAGATGCTCCAAGGTAACAGTCCCAGTTCTGGGGTAAGACAAACTCATGGCTTACTAGCTGTGACATCACAGGCAAATTGCTTCACCCCTCTGAGCCGCAGTTCCCTAACCTGGACACTTAACCGTGTGTGTGTGTGTGTGTGTGTGTGTGTGTGTGTGTGTGTGTGTATGTGGCACTGGGGATTTAAGCCAGGGACATTCTATCTCCCAGCTACACCGCCCAGACCTTTTCATTTTTTTATTTGAAACAGTCTCTTGCTAGGTTGCTGAAAGACTCACTGTGTTGCTGAGGCTGTCCTTGAACCTACAATCCTCCTGTCTCAGCCTCCCAAGTACTGGGATGACAGGCATGTGCCACCATGCCCAGTTCATGGACACTTAACCTGTGGTCAAGATTAAAAGACATATGCATATCAAATACTTAGCACAGTGCACAGTCCATGACAAGAGATAGATGTGAGCTCTCATTTCTTTTTTCCACATGGCAAGCATTCAAATATAAAAAGACCTTGTAATCCCAGTACTTGGGAGGCAGAGACAAGAGGATCACAGGTTTGAGACCAGCCTTAGCAATTTAGCAAGACTTTCAGCAACCTAGTGAGACCCTGTTTCAAAACAAAAAATAAAAAGGGCTGGGATGTAGCTCAGAAGTAGAATGCCCCTGGGTTCAATCCCCAGTACCAATACATACATACATACATACATACATACATACATACATAACATGACCCCTTTAGCCTTTTCTAGGCTAAGTCATCAGTCTTTTCAGCCATTTTTTGTACAAGGAAAAAGTGACATGCCTGTGATGTCTAGTGGTCAGGGTCACAACAGACTCACAGAATTGAGATCAAGTTTGAAGGAGAGGATAATTCTAACTCACAGAGCTACTGTGGGGTGAAACAAGGTAACACAGGAGAAGTACCTCACTCTGTGTAGGCACACAATACACATGTCTTTGCTGAGTCCTAAAATTCTATGCATGCCAGTGAAGAACTTCAGCCATATTAGCAGTCTTGTCATGCAAGGGACTTAGCTTCAACTGAAACTCTCTCAAAGGTAAATTTTAAATTTTCTTGTGTAATAATTATCAAAGCAGCATATGTTCAAAACAAGAAATTTGCAAAATCTGGAAAGGAAAAACATCTCCCATGATCCTACTCTCCAGAGATAAATCTCCATCCACATTTAATGTGTCTCCTTCCAGTTTTAATTGATAGCTAAGTTGACCTCCAAGAACTTCTACTGACTTCTTGTTAATTTAATATTGTCAATTCTAGCTGCAAGGGGAATTGAGAAATATAGTTTGTGTTATCTGGGCAGCAAAGTACCCAGATAATTAACTCCTTATTAAAAAAGAATATGGGAGAATGTATATTGGGTTGGCAACTGAGATCATCTGCTGCACCCCTCTTGTTGGACATTTGATTTGTTTCTATTTTTTCTCTATTATAAACAATTTTTCACCAATCCATAGTTATTTCTTTAGGGCATATTCCTAAAAATAAAATAGTAGGGTTTAGGGACATATGTCTTTTAAAGCTGTTGTTATATATTATGCAGTTGATTTTTCAGGAGCTACATTCATTCTTCAATTTTATGCCTGTAATCCAAGTACTTGGGGGGCTGAGACAGGAGGATCTCAGGTTTGAGAACAGCCTCAGCAATTTAGCAAGGCCCTTAGCAACTTAGCAAGACCTTGTTTCCAAATAAAAAATAAAATAGGGTTGGGGGTGTAACTCAGAGGTAGAATGTCACTGGGTTCAATCCCCAGTACCACACCAAACAAAAATGAATTCAATGGCCTAGTGATCTGGCATTTCAGTGTGAATTCTGCTCTTCCTCCCAGACTTCTACTTAAGTGTTATTTAACTAAAAAGGCTTGGAAAAGGGTTCTGTGGTATTCTATAACAGACCTACTTCCAGTCTAATACTAAGCCAGAAACTGATCCTTTCTGGCACAGTTGTTTAGAGAGCCATAACTTCATTCCATATTCACTAGAAACATTTTCTGAGTGTTAGCCATACACTAAGCACTCAAGTAGACAACACATGCACAGAATGGATAGGACCACATTCCTGCCTCCAGTGGTCTAAAACTACTTCCCTCTAGCTCACATTTGCCACTTTATCTGGATGTCAAGGAGACTGAAATGCTTTGTAACATCAGGATACATTTTGTCTACAGTATTCCTCTGAAATTCTGATCTAAGAATCCAATACCCTCCCCCCAAAAGTTAATAAGGTCAATTTGGCTTTCTGAGACCATACCATCATACATAGGAATTTATCACCTTGCCACTCAGATCATATGCTATCTTCTATGGCATTTATTTTGTGCTCTACACTGAGCTAAATATCTACTGGATAAATGAATGAATGAGTGAATAAATTAATGTTTACTCATTCAGAAACCAAATTAGGCTTATTATTCCATTTAAAAATATAGTAAGCCTCTCAGTGTCTTCATCCTGTGTGTAAAGTGTAAACAAATATGTGTGAATGTATTGGTGAGTGTATGTGCATATGCAGGTATATATGTGTAAACACAATGGCGTTGTGCCAGTTCAAAATAAATCGTAGTGAGTTTATAAGATTCTGGAGGGTTACTCTACTAGAGTTATTTGTATAACCTCTGTGTTAATTCTCAAAGCCATTAAAAAGCAAAATGTTTAAATAAAGTAAATTTAATTATAGACTCAACTCAAAAGATCCAACTCATTTTTAATATGACAAAGATGGAAAAGAGTCAAATGTTTTGTCTGTTTTGCCAAAACCCAAAACCTTGGGGTCAGGAAATACTCACACTCTAAGGAGTAATTCTCTAATTGCTTCTAAATAGAATAAGTGCCCAGTGCATCCTGGGTCTCTGGGAACATGACTAACACTTGCCTCACCTTACAGCAACTGCAGATGAAGCGTGGGCGATGGCGTGAAAATGGTGGGGATCGCCTCAACACCACCTCCTCTTCTAACCTTACAGCTGAAATCAGGCACCCACCAATATCAGTGGGCCCAGAGACTCTGTACAGTGTGTGTGAGAATATCAGGGAAGCTCACATACTGAGTCATTCTTGAAACAGATTTTGGGGAGGAAGTAGCTCAGTAATCAGGAGACCATAACTTTGAAGATCAAGAAATCCCTGAGGCTGGGCATGGTGGCACACCCCTGTAATTCCAGTATTTGGGAGGCTGAGACAGGAGAATTGCAAGTTCATGGCCAGCCTCAGCAACTTAGCGAGGCACTCTGCAACTTAGACCTTTTTTCAAAATAAATAAATAAATAAAATAGGGCTGGGAGTGTAGCTCAGAGATAGAACACCCCTGGGTTCAAAACCCAGTACCACAAGAGAGAGAGAGAGAGAGAGAGAGAGAGAGAGAGATCCCTGAGTCCCACACATGCCCCACATTGAACTCAGCCAGGTGACCCTGTGCAGTATACAACTACTAAAGTAAATTTAGTTATATGTAGAGTGGGAATAACAGACCTCATGTGGTTGCTATGAGGTTTCCATGAGCTAATTCATAGAAAGTCTTAACACAATGCCTGAACAAAGTTAATATTCAGAAGAGTCAGCTACATAGCTATCTAGGACCACTCCCACAGATTTAATTGTCAATAATGGTGAACCATATGTTCTAGGAGCCCCTCCCCCATCAGACAAATCTAATGTGTGGCCAGGATTAAGAACCCCTAGTTCAGTTTTGATCCAAATATTGAATAAGACCGACAGAGGGACACCTACTATTCCTGATTGAGCTTGAGTGGCAAATCAATTATCTGTTTCAGAAGGAGAAAGAATGGGTTTCACCTAAGGAACTTCAGGATATGCAGGTGAGGTTTGGGGAATTTGATGGGGAAAGGGATTAAGAAGGAGAGGAAGGGGTTACACTGGTCTTGGGTCAAGACTGAGATGGGTGAGGACAGTTAGGAGTCTTTTAGGGTGCTAGTCAATCTCCCACCCACTGCCCCAAGAGCCATGTGCACAGGGAGCCCCTAAGCCAGAAGTGATGGAGCCGCTTCCTCTGGGTGAAGGTCTGTGAGACCAGAGCAGAGGCAGAGCTGCAGAGGCCCAGACAACAAGGGGCAGCATCAACAATATTAATAGTAACAACAGCCACCTATAGCATAATGCTGTACCAAGTACTTTACATACATTAATAGTAACAATAGCTGATGTCCATTGAGTTTTGTTTTTTTGTTTTGTTGGTACTGGGGATTGAACCCAGGCACAGCCCTCTTTATTTTTTATTTTGAAACAGGGTCTGACTAAGTTGCTGAGGGCCTTGCTAAGTTGCTGAGCCTGGTCTTGAACCTCCTGTCTCAGTCTCCCAAGTACTGGGATTGTAGGCATGCACCACCATGTTCGGATTCTGCTGAGTTCTTACTACCTATCAGTGAACACTAATGTAAGTGATCTGCAGGCTTAATCTCATTTCACCTTCCTTCTAACGCAGCTACACTAGAAGAGAATCAGGACACTCAGAGAAGTAAGGTGACTTGCCCAAGCACACACAACTAGTCAGCTAGCTGGGTCATCTGCCTCCCAGATTCAAGTTCTTGATCAACCACTAGACAACTGAGCCTCCCACTGCCTGACACGTTTGCAACAGCTCCAGAATGCCCATCCCAGCCTTCGAACCGGCAGCTGTGTCTTTAGAACGTGCTGCCCACACAGCCACAGGATATAAATGTGTACCATCCTACTCAGAGTGGGCTGTGGTTGGGTGTTCCAATTTTAATCGTCAACAGCAGTGCCCAAGTAGTTCTAGCCATTCAATCCACTTTGTCAGAGAAAAGGCAGCTGGCAGTCTATCGGTGCAAACTCTGCAAAACACACAGAGGCAGGGGGTGGGGAGCAGATGTGGTCTCTGCTGGTAACAAAGGTTAGAGAACATACTTCTTCCAGGAGACCGGATTCTAAAACATAAAATGATAAGCAGTGCTTGGCTTCTGAATAGTGGAAACCTTTTGCAGGTTATCAACAATCATTACAATGCATCTAATATGTTTTTGAGTATCTACATGCTTCTTCCCTGCCTTGATCCACTAATTTGAGAAAGTGTCTATAGAATTACAAGTAGCCATATCCACAGTGCCTTCATTCTACGGAGTTGAAACACTTCTATGTCATGAGTAAACTAGAGGAGACATTGAGATTTCTGGTTGGTCTCTGCCTTGAACACTTGCCTTCTGACCTTAGGTAAGCAATTATACTCCAGGGAGTCCATTAGAGGAAGTGGAAAACAGGATGTCTGACCTTCTTGCATTGGTGGTCCACATGGGAAGAACCAAAGGTAAACAGAAAAGACTTTATTCTGTCTCTGGGTTTCATTATAGACTGAAGCTGTTCCCTGTTGCAGAATGTGTCCCGTGCAGCATTTACAAGCTCACTAAAAGTTGACGTTAATGACCGCCAGTAGCACATTTTCACTCTCCATTTGTTTGATATATTGCGTCCTCCTAACAACCCTTTGAGGAAACGAGTGCTAATATTATCCCCACTTGATGAATAAGGAAACTGAGGCATGGTGTTTGTCTCATTTTCATGGGTGGAACTAGAATTGTGACATCTAAGCTCTCCAACAAATCCATAGTCAACTGCGCTGGTGCAGAGATTGACTTAGTGCTATTGTCTTGAACTTGTTGGGGAAGTAGGTGTGATATGAGCTTTAAATAACTGAAAGCACCTATGAAAGCAAAGGAACCAGGGACAGGAAAGATCAAACACAGGAAGACCCTTGAGCTGAACCAGAAGGACTCCCACAATAATAATAGAACCAGCCGCCATGCATTGAACACCTGCTGGCTGCCAGACACGGGCCAAGGACATTGCATACATGCATTTCTACATTTAACACCCACCCACTCTGATTCTGGGAGGGGAGACCTGGTCGTCCCAATGTGCAAGATGAGGGACCATATCCCATGAAGTGCTTCTCTCCAAATCTGGGCACTCCTTACCTCAGAGCCATTACTGCTCACCAAAACACCATGCTGCCTCCTGTTATGAATGGACTGGAGAAAGAAAAGGCATTCTGTAAGAGTAATTCAGTGGTTCAAACCTCCAAAGTACAATATCTTAAGAGTTTGCATGCCACTGGCCATGGTGGCACACACATGGAATCCCAGTACTTGGAAGGCTAAGACAGGAAGATTGCAGGTTTGAGGACAGCCTCAGCAACTTGGCAAGACCCTCAGCAACTTAGGAAGACCTTATTTCAAAATAAAAAATAAAATAAAAATGGCTGGGGGCATCGCTCAGAGGTATAATGTCCCTGGGATCCATCCCCAGTACCAAAAAAGAAAAGAAAAAAGATTTGCATGCCAAAAAGAAAAATCAGGAAAGTTTTTTTTTTAAGGGATGTTCAAATTATTCCTACATTCCCCATTGCTATCCATGCATGGTGGAGTAGTTAAGCAGGGTGCCTGGCTTTGCAGCATAGAGCCTTTCTTTGTCAGTAAAATGGGAATGATATTATCTAGAAAGCATGTAGCACAGTTCTTGTTATATAATTGGCATTCAATAAAAGATGACTGCTAGCCAGACTCAGAAAATCAAAGTTCACATGTTTTCTCTCATAGATGGAAGGTAGAGAGAAAATAAGAAAGAAAAGGAACCTCATGAAAGTAGGAGAGAGACTAGTAGAGAGTAGTGTCAAGTGGTTGGGAGAGCTAGGAGGAGAGGGTAAAAAGGAGACTCGGGGAAGGAAACAGACCAAATGATGTTATGTGTGTGTATATTAATGTATTACTATCAATTTCACTAGCATGTACAGGGAGGGAGGAGAGGGAAATGAGGTGGGGGAGCAAAGCAGACCAAGAGATGTATGTGCATATGTGAATGCATGACTTTGAATCTCACTTAGATGTATAATTAGGATGCACCAATAAATTTAAAAAAGAAAGATGGCTGCTATAACTGTATAGTAATATAATGATATTGCTAATAATAAGGAGAGATGATAATAAATAGGAGAGCCGCTGTCATAAGCAAAGTGGTTTGTGTTCAGGTTGTAGCTCTCTAGTCTCTTCTGTGTGAGTGACCACCTCTCACTGATGGGTATTTTGTTGGCGTTTTTTTTCCCTAGATGCTTAGATTTGTAACTTTGGTGGAGATGGTGCTGAAGTCCTTTTACAGTGATGGCTGCTTCTGCTTGATAAACAGAAATCCAGAATAGCACCAACAGTGATGTGGAAAGATGTGATTTGTTAGATTTTACCAGTTGCTAAGCCAGCCTGGGGAACGCAGACACACCAGACGAGGACCATGCAGGAGGTGCCAGTTTTGCTTCACTTCAGAAAATTATCTTGGAGCATCCACCAAATGGCATCCGAATGTTCACGGGGATGGCCTTTTTTATTTAAGGTGAGGAATGGCAGTGATTGGCAGTCCTGGGAGCATCCCAATTTCTCAGTACCCCCACGATGTAGGAAGAAACAGTAGTAGCTGCAGCAGGTTGGCTCCTTGTCAGGGGCTTGATGCTGTTGAAAATGTCTAGATTCCCAGAACTTACTGATAACCACCAAGAATGGAAACAGAAGCTGAGCATGTTGGCACATGGTTATCCCAGAACTTGGAAGGCTGAGACAGGAGGATCGCAGGGTTAAGGCCAGCCTCGTCAACTTAGAGAGACTCTCAGCAACCTAGCAAGACCCTGTTTCAAAACAAAAAATAGAAAGGGCTGTGGGTATAGCTGAGAGGTAGAATGACCCTGAGTTCAATCCCCAGTACAAAAACAAAACAAAACAAAAAAAAACAGAAAAGCCCTACATACCGACATGCCTACATCAATGTTTTGTCTATAGTTTGTCTGTAGCCATATATCTTGTACAGGTTTGAGATCCCATTTACACACCCACTTTCTCCATGACCTCAAGGAAGATCTTGCCCCCACAATTCTTGGTTTCTCTCCTGTAAACTGGAGATAACAGAAAACCAAGATTTTGTTTAGAAAGAACACAACTTTGAAAATATCATTGAGCTAAGGTTCTACCAAAAAACTACTTAAACCACAAAGTCACACAAGGCAGTGACTTTGACCCAAAAGTTCTCTGAATCCTGGATTAGCTACAAAATTCTTTTCTTTTCTTTTGTGGTACAGGGATTGAACCCAGGGGCATTCTACCTCGAAGCTACACCCCTATCCCCCTAACTCTATTTTATTTTTATTTGGAAACAGGGTCTCACTATGTTTCTGAGAGCCTTACTAAATTACCGAGGCTGGCTGTGAACCTGAGATCCTCCTGTCTCATCCTCCCACGTACTGGGATTACACAGGTGCACCACCCACCACACCTGGCTTAAAATTATTTTTCAATAAATAATTCTCTATTGTGATTTTTTTTGCCAATTTGTACACTCTTAGTCCCCATTCAGAACCATGTTTCCCCAAGAGACAAAATGCATTCCATGAAATGTTAGTCCCGAGATGCTCCTGGAAGAGAAACTGGATACCACAAACCTCTCAGAGATTTCCCAGGCGCATTAGCAAATTACAGCTCCTGAGAAAATGAAGCCCCATGGTAGAGAAACCTATCTGTGTTTAACTCTAAGTTTCCCAGTTATTGGTCCCTTGAGCACTTTTGCCCTTTGACATTCATTGAAATCCATGAAGCTAGTGTTTCAAGGAGCGTATTTTGGGACGATGCTTCTCAAACATGCATGTTCACCAGAGTCGCCTAGAGAGCTTGAGAAGACGGATTTCCTGGCCCTGCTCCCCGAGTTTCTTGTCCAGAAGGTCTAGGATGGTGCCCAAAATTCTAGATGTGTGTGTGTGTGTGTGTGTGTGTGTGTGTGTGTGTGTGTGTGTGGTACTGGGTATTGAGCCCAGGGACATTCTACCTCAGAGCTACACCCCCAGGCCTATTTTATTTTTTATTTTGAAACAGGGTCTCAGTTGCAGAGGGCCTCACTAAGTTGCTGAGGCTGGCTGCAAACCCACAATCCTCCTGTCTAGCAAGACCCTGTTTCAAAAACAAAAAAATAAAAAAGGACTGGGGGTGTAACTCAGAGGTAGAATGCCCCTGGGTTCAATCCCCAGAGCCACAAACAAACAAAAACAAAGACAGCTGCCTAGCCCAGGGAATGCTCTCCCCAGGGAGAGGAGCTGGCATCAATGACAGTCTCTGTGTGTGTATGTGTGTGCATGGAGGGCAGCAGAAGATGTTCGTATACCAGCCTGAGCCCTTTTGCAGCAATATGAGACAATGCCAGAGCTTTCTGTGGGACCAGCCGGGGCTCAGTGGAGAGGACATCACAAATTCTCACTTCTGCACCTGCTCACCCTGCTTCCTCACTCTCCTGTGATCATCCCCAACGTGCTCCACTGAACTCCCTGCACGCACTGGGACATGCCTATAATCCCACTACTCAGGAGGCTGAGACAGGAGGCTGGAGTTTGAGACCAGCTTCAGCAATTTAGCAAGGACACCCCTCCCACTCCCAGCACCCCACACCCAGAAATTTAAAGTTTCTGTGTGCAAATCTCCGTTTCAGAGTACAGGTAGGAAGGACATTTGGTGGGACGATTCCAGTGGCACAAGTGAAAGGAGAAATTTTGCCTTTAGGGATGAAGAGAGGTAGACAAATTTCAGAAGAGGAGATAGATCTAGGAGAATAGATAGTTATTTAAAAGATGGGGTGGTGATGAACACCTATAATCCCAGTACTTGGGAGGCTGAGACAGGAGGATCACAGGTTGGAGGCCAGCCTCAGCAATTTAGCGAGGCCCTCAGCAACTTAGTGAGACCCTTTTTAAAAAAATAAAATAAAATAGGGCTGGGGGTGTAGCTTGGAGGTAGAATGTCTCTGGGCTTAACCTCTAGTACCAAGAAAAAAAGAGAAAGGAAAGAAAGAAAAGAAAAGAAAGAAAGAAAGAAAGAGAGAGAGAGAGAGAGAGAGAGAGAGAAAGCAAACCAAGATAATATGATGATGATGATGTGCTAAGCTATACTGGAGCCTGAGCCAAAAGGAAAAACCAGTAATACTGATCTTATCTTTATTTAAAAATTGGTGTTTTGTTCACCACAGGTTTTTGGTGGAGGGGAGGTTGCATTAATTTTGATTTTTTAAAATACTCTTTAAACCAGGCGTGGTGGCACACACTTGTAATCCCAGTACTTGGGAGGCTGAGGTAGGAGGATCGCAGGTTTGTGGCCAGCTTCAGCAACTTGTGAGGCCTCCGCAATTTAGTGAGACCCTGTTTCAAAATAAAGAATAAAATAGGGCTGGGGGTGTAGCTTGGAGGTAGAATGCCACTGGGTTCAATCCCCAGTACCACAGACACACAAAAATAAAATAAAATAAAAATTAAAAATAAAATAGGGTTGGGGGTATAACTCAGAGGTAGAATGCCCCTGGGTTCAATCCCCAGTACCAAAAAAAAAAAAAAAAACCTATTTCCCTTTGTTCCTGAGTTTTCTGGCATCATCTTAAATTTTACACTCAAGGCTTGTGCCTAACTTCTCTTCCCTAATCCTGGCCCATAAAATGTGTATTGTTTTAATACATTAAGTTCTGTAATAGTTTGTTACCCATCAACAGATGTGCTAGCAATGGGTCATTTGGAAATTTTCCTTAATCTCTCAAAGCCTCTGTTTCCCAATCTGTGAAATAGGGATAATATCATGTTTCACCTGGTTATTTTGAAGATTAAATGAAATATTTCAGGCAAAACCCTTAGCATAAGAACTGTCAGGTAGTGCTTTAACTCAACGTGTCCACAGTTACCATCAAAAGACTCAAAAGAGTTAGATCCTGATTTTATGATCCCAAAGCAATATTGATCATTTTCCCTGACTTGAAGATCCTACAGTAATAGTGATTATTTTTTCACAATATGGGGCAGAACTACCTGGTCTGATTCTTAAATTCATTTTCTACATTTATTTATTTATTTATTTTACTCAGGATTAAACCCAGGGGCTTTCTACCTCCAAGCTGCACCCCTGGCCCTTTTTATTTTTTAGTTTGAAACAGGGTCTCGGCAAGCTGCTGAGGGTCTTGCTAAGTTGCTGAGGCTGTCTTTGAGCCTGCAATCCTGTCTCAGCCTCCCATGTACTGGGATTATAGGTGTGCACCGCCAGCCTGGCTGGCTACAAGTCTACTTTTTAAGCATAATCTTTATGGCCATAAGCTCAAGAGATGCTGATAATACTTGCTGTTCTCAATGGAAACAACTTGAGTTGTTATTTCAATCACATTTTGTTTGTTTTGTTTTGTTTTGTTGGTACTGGGGATTGAACCCAGGGCCTCATGCATGCCAGGCAAGTGCTTTATCACTGAGCTACACCCCCAGCCCTCTCCATTAGTTACTAGTCACAGTTACTGAGGACTCAGTGTTAGGGTCCTAGGACAAACACATCGCAGACTTAGGACGCTTAATTCTCCAGGCCACCTACAAAGCAGGCATTCCTCACTCCTACAAGTAATTCCGTGTTGTACAGATAAGGAAACCAGGGAGACCTAGGCCTAGGGCGGCGAGTACTCCGCCGATGGGCACAGCTGGGCTGCATGGCTCTCAGGGCTCCACAGTTGAGTACAGTTCACAAGTGGAAGAAGTATTTCTCTCCATTCCAGCTGAGCCCTTTTTTGGGCAATTCCCCTTTCCATCACCCACAGCAAAAATCATCTGGTGTGCTTACCCAAACATGCTATCGGTGCCTCATCTCTTAGGAGTTAGTCCTTTCAAGGATTTCTCTATTAATAATATGAATCGCAGGCTGCCGCTGAGTCAGCACACGGAGTCTTGCCGGAACCCCGCTTCTGCATGAATAACAGCAGGTGCTGAGTAAGAGCTTCGGGGTTGCTTTTATTCCCTGTGGCTTTTGCCTCGAGAACTGGCTGGCTCTACTGATACACCAGCACAACACAGCAGCCTTCTTGGGTTGCAGGACTCTGATTTTTTTTTCAGTACCTTATGGTCTCTCTTGCCCTTGAACTGCAGATATTGACTTTTCACTTTGGTGAACATTATCTCCAGAAATTCAAGGCCGAAGGATACACATTCCACATGGCCCATCTCTGTGGGAGCTGGACTAGAGTAGGAAAGGGGAGAAGAGGTTGTGTGAGCGCTGTATTTGACCCCACAAGGCCAGTCCCCCTTGCACAGCTGGAGGGTTTATCTTAGGGAGACCCAACATGAGCCAAACATTTCGTTTTTTAATTTAAAAAAAACTGATGTTTGCCATCCAGAATGCATAGTATACATTTTTGTTCTCTCTCTCTCTCTCTGTATATATATATTATATATATATAAATTTTATATATATATATATATTTGTACTGGAGATTGAACCCAGGGTATGCTCTACCTCTGAACTAGACCCCAGCTCTATTTTATTTTTTATTTTGAGACATGGTCTCGCTAAATTGCTGAGGACCTCACTAAGTTGCTGAGGATGGCCTCAAACCTGCAGTCCTCCTGTCTCAGCCTCCTAAGTACTGTGATTACAGGTGTGTGCCACCATGCCCAGCTTGTTCTTCATATTTAATGAAATAAGAACCCTATTGGAAAAATGGGTTGTTGTCTTAATATAGGTTGTTAATTGCTTAAGTACTTAAGTACATATTAGCTAAGCACCCATCATTTGTCTTGTGTTCCAAAGTCTCAAAAAGTTGAAAATCAGATCCTATTAAAAATGGATCCCCCTCTAACTAAGGTATAAATATCCTAATCCAAGAACACAAAACCCTTCACCTTTTGTGTTATAGAAATCCTAGAGAGTGGTAGAAGCTTTGTACGAAACTCCGCAGAGAAAAGGGGGAAAGGAATTATTTATACATGCTGAGGATCAATTTAACATCATCAGTTCATTCCCTGTCAAGAGTGTTTATCAAGCACTCTTCCTGAAAGGTCTCTGCCAGCTGGAGAATTCTCTGACCTATAATTCACAGAATGTTATACGTGGACAGGCTTTTTCAGGTCATCTTGTCAAATCCCTTCCCTGTGCAAGGCCTCCTTCCCGGCATTCTGACAGATGGTTTGCAGATTCAGCCACAAGTCTAGCATCAGCTCCCCTTCCAAACTTCCCGTCCCCATCAGAATTCACTGCTACCCCACTGAGTTGCCCCCCTCCATTGGTATGTTGAGGCCCTACCCCTCAATGTGACTGTTTTTGGAGACAGAGTTTTTAAAAGGCAATTAAGTTTAAATGAGGTCATAAGATGAGGCCCTAATCCAGTGTGACTGGGACCCTTATAAGAAGAGGAAGAGACACCAGGGATGTGTAGACATGGAAGAAAGGCCATGTGAGGACACAGCAGGAAGACAGCTATCTGCAAGCCAAGGAGAAGACTCGGGAGACTCCAACCCTGTCAGCACCCGGATCTTAGAATTCCAGCCCCCCAAATTATGAGAAAATTAATACCTGTTGTTTAAGCCACCTGATATTTGTTATCATAGCCCAAGCTGACTAAGACACCTCCCTTTAGAGTCTTGGGGCCTTCTCCCCATTCTGTCTCTGGTGGTTTACATTGTCCTAGTCTTAATCTTTACATCGGATTTCAGCCTGTTTTCTTTTTTAATGCTCCCTTATTCACATCTTGTTTTATCAATGAATCTGATTTGCCAAAGTACATCAGTAATGCGCATGCTAGAGTTTGGGTCTTGAATGACCCCAAAGGCCCACATGTTGAAGGTATGGTCTCCAGGTTGACACTGTTAGGAAGTGGTAGAACCTTTAGGAGGTGGGTCCCAGTGGGAATCTTATGTCATGGGGGCGTGCCTTTGCAGGAGATAGGGGGACCCTAGCCACTTCCTCTTCCTTGTTATTTTTTTGTTTCCTGTCCATGAGGTGAGCAGTTTTGCTCAATCGTGTGCTCCCACCATGATGCACTGCCTCGCCATAGGCCTGAAGCAACAGTGCCAACTGATCATAGGCTAGAATCTCCCAAATTGTTTTTGTTGTTGTTGTTGTTGTGGTGGTGGTGGTACTGGGGATTGAACCCAGGGGCATTCTACCTCTGAGCTACACCCTCAGCCCTATTTTTTTTATTCTTTATTTTGAAATAGGGTCTCACTAAGTTTTGAAGGGCCTCACTAAGTAGCTGAGGCTGGCTACAAACTCAGATCCTCCTGTCTCAGCCTCCCAAGTACTGGGATTACAAGCATGCACCACCACGCCTGACCTAGACTCTCCCAAATTATGAGTCAAAATAAACCTTTTCTTTTTATAAGTTTATTACCTTAGGTATTTTGTTATAGTGGCAGAAAGTTGTTCATAGGAACAAGCAATCATGTTATACAAGCCTCTTTTATTCTAAAATGTCTGGAATGAAGTTCTCTAGAGCCTGGACATGCAAAACATCTGAATTACTTAAACAAGTGGTAATTAAGCTACTACTGCTAGTTACCACTTATGTAACCTTGGATAAGTTAATCCTCAGTTTTCACATCTGTAAATAGGAAATAAATTTTATCCCCTAGCCGGGCGTGGTGGCGCACGCTTGTAATCCCAGTACTTTGGGAGGCGGAGACCGGAGGATCCGGTTTCGCGGCCAACCTCAGCGCGCATGCGCACGATTTCTCTCTCTCTCTCTCTCTCTCTCTCTCACTCTTTCTCTCTCTCTCTCTCCCTGTCTCTCTCTGTCTCTCTCTGTCTCTCTCTCTACCTAGTGAGGCCCTCCGCAACTTCGTGAGACCCGGTTTCAAAAATAAAGCATAAAAAAATAGGGCCGGGGGCGTAGCGCGGAGGTAGAACGCCCCTGCGTTCAATCCCCGGTACCGCAAAAAAAAAAAAAAAAATTATCTCCTGAATAAAACTTATCTTCTAAGATTCAGAGAGGATTAAATGAGATAAAACTGGCACATAGTAAGAGAACCATTAAAAGAGAGAATTATTATCATTATTATTTTGTTCTAAAGCCACATGTGGGGGGGAATTATCTCATCCAGAGGGCACAAAATCACTGCAGATTCGGTTCTTCAGTATACAAAAAAAGTATATGTCTCTTGCCTTTCACTTTTTCCTTTTTGAGATGAGCCAGACAGAACAGCACTGGTTAGAAAAGATAATGAAGATAATAATGGAACCCAGGTTTTCCTCTCTTTCTGTTGCCATTCCAGAATGAAGTAGGGGTTTTTTGCCTCAGTAATGTTTTCTAGTCCTATTAGTTGTTATGTTTCAGTTTGAACAGCAACTGGATGCATGCAAAGCATCAACTGCAATCTGCTCTCTTTACCAAACCTTAATGGAAGGATGAGGAAATATGAAAAGATGGACTTGCCAATTCCAGGAGGCAAAGACCTTCGTTCTTGCTTTGTTCTAGCATTTTAAAAATCTCAATATCCCAAACATGATTCTGAACAGATTGAACAGAAAGAAAGACGAGTTAACTATATAAATGTCTTATTAGAAAACTTCCAGTTACCCCCATGCAGGTGGGGAGAGGTAATCTGCTGCAGGATTTCAGCCTTCCTGGCAATTCATTCCTTCACTCTATTTATACAAGTCAAGGGAATTATCCTGTGATTGGACAGTTTGTAAACATTGATAAGTCTGGTGCCTTAGGTCATGTTTATGAAGACTTTATTGCAATACTCATCATTTAATTTAGAATCTGTACAAAGGATTCCTGCTGTGGCCTGTCTAGGAATCTTTCCAATGCTAAACAGACTTCTTACTTTCCCAAACCTCACTACTTCTTCCAAAGTTAAGAGTTTAATCAATACAAATTGAGTTTTATATAAGACATTTTAAAATGGACTCTTATGTGTTAGTGTGGATCCAAGTTGTGTTTTCTCACATCTTTAGATTCAGTTAGACCAGCATTAAAAAACTCACAGCCAATGTTTCAGCCAGCTTTCTCACTGTTATGACTCACAATACCTGATGATCACAACTTAGAGGAAGGACGATTTATTTGCTCACAATACTGGAGGTTTTAGACGTTGCAGTCCATGTTAGGCTGGGAGAAGTGTGTGGAGCTCAGGGCATGGTGGCAAGAAGCAAAGAGAGAAGAGTGCAAGGACTCTGATCTCACATCATAGAGGCTGGAAGGGGAGAGAGAGAGAGATAAGAGGGAGTCCATGGATATATGTATACCCCCCCCAGTGACCCACCTCCTCTACTTGCACCCTACCTGCCTAGGCTACCACACAATAAATCCATGATCTACTAATGGGATTAGAACCCTCATTGTTCAAGTATATCACCTCTGAACATCAACACATGAGCTCTTCAGGGGACATTCTATGTCCAAATCATAACAGCCAAGAAGGCTTGATAAGTGGCTTTATACATCCTTAGCTGTCTGTTACCATTACTCTTGCACAATGGACATACATGCTGATCAGTTACTGAGCTGGCAAGGGACTTTTGAGATTTGATTATGGTTGAGAAATTTACAGAGAAATATACAACTCACTTTACAAAAAAAGTCTTCTGATAAAGTTATTTTTGAGGACCAAAAGGAGAAAAGAAAAAACTAAAGAGAATCAAATATTCTAGTGACATTAAATATAAAATGAAATCAATAGAAAATTAAAGGACATAGACACAGGGAATAGCAATACATCCACCTCAATATTTGGTTTATAAATTCCTTTTCATTTTTTAAAAGTATGAAATAATACACAGTCATAGTATGTATGAATAATAATAAAAATGTGTATTAAGCAGAGTGAAGTTTTTCACATTTCCCTTGGCATCTCAGTTTCTAATTTTTTTTTTTTTTTTGCCGTACTGGGGATAGAACCCAGGGGCATTCTACCTCCAAGCTACACCCTCAGCCCTATTTTTTATTCTTTATTTTGAAACAGGGTCTCACTAAGTTGCGGAGGGCCTAAGTAGCTGAGGCTGGCCACGAACCCAGATCCTCCTGTCTCAGCCTCCCAAGTACTGGGATTACAAGCGTGTGCCACCACGCCCGGCTCAGCATCTCAGTTTCCAAATAAAATCTACTGTTAATACTTTTAGTGCATTACCTTCTAGATTCTTCTATGCATACATATGCACATGTATTTGCCTGAATAGATTATACAATGCATACTGTTCTCTATTCTATTTTTTATCCAAAATTATTATCAGTAACTTTCCTTATCTCTTCATATAATTCAACCTTCTTGGGCACTGCATAATAATTTCTGAGCCATAATGTAACCTATCTGCTACCAATAATATTTAGGTTGATTCCAATATTTCACCATAATATCAATGACATAGTGCCTGTATGATTGCAATACAAATATACTGCATAATAGCCAGGCATGGTGGTGGATGCCTGTAATCCCAGTACTTGGGAGGCTGAGACATTGATCTCAGGTTAAAGACCAGCCTTGAAAACTTAGCAAGAACCACAGCAACCTAGCAAAACCATGTTTCAAAACAACAACAACAAAGGTCTGGAAGTGTTGCTCAGAAGTAGAATGCCTCTAGGTTCAAACCCTGGAACCACAAAGATGTGTGTGTGTGTGTGTGTGTGTGTGTGTGTGTGTGTGTGTATTGCATATTGATTAAAAATTTTCCAGGTTAAAGTCATTATGTGGAATTGCTGGGCCCAAAAGAATATCCATTAATACTTTGGTATATTCTGCTAAATTTTCTTCTAAAATGATGCAATAATTTAAGCTCTCAAGGACAATATACAACCATGCTAACTTGCCCAATCATTTACCAACTTTGAGTGCTGGAGACAGGCTTCATTTTTACAAATTTCCTATTATCACATTAGCATTTACATTCTCTTATAAAATGCTAAAATGAAGGGCCTGCCTATTGTTTAAAAACTCTGTGACAATGGATTTTAAAGTTTATATTCTTAAGTTAACTCAGACAGTAGGATCTTTAAAACAAAACAAGTAAGCAAAACCCTTTTCTTCATTTTCTAGGCTATATTGTTTCCTAAATAGTTAAGGATTTGGTCAGAATTCCAGGTTTCTATGGCTAGCTGAGCTCCAGCATTTTTTTCCTCAGAACTGGGGATTGAACCCAGGGGCATTCTACCTCCGAGCTCCACCTCCAGCCCTATTTTTTATTCTTTATTTTGAAACAGGGTCTCACTAACTTAGAGAGGACCTCACTAAATAGCTGAGGCTGGCCGCGAACCTGGGATCCTCCTGTCTCAGCCTCCCAAGTACTGGGATTTCAAGCACGTGCCACCATGCCCAGCTTATCACCAGGATCTCTGATGGCAAAGTGTCTTCTCTTTTCTTGGTTGTGGAGCATATTGAAATACTATCACTCACTCACCCTTTCCTGTCATGCTAGAACTGATTCAGGCTGGAATAACAGAGGGGACTAAAGAATTCAATGCAGTCCTGTGCTCCAGATTAACACCCAGGTTTCCCAGCCACAGGGCTCGCAGTGGAAGCTCCAAGAGGTTTTCTAGATTCCTCTGAATCAAGCCACACACTTCAGCACCTGGACAGCTCTCTCCCGCCCCTCCAGAGGGAGAGCATAGCAATCAGCTTGTTGAGCCCTCTACTGGTAGCTTTAGTTGTGCGATTGTTTTTTAATTATTCAGACAATACATGAAAACATTGTTAGAAAAAAATACAAGCTTTCTTTCTTTCTTTTCTTTTTTTTTTTTTGGTACTGGAGTTTGAACTCAGAGGCATTCGACCTCTGAGCTACACCCCCAGCCCTATTTTATTTTTTTTATTTTGAAACAGGGTCTCACTAAGTTGCTGAGGGCCTCACTAAATTGCTGCAGCTGGCCTGGAACTTGTGAGCTTCCTGTCTCAGCCTTCCAAGTACTGGGATTACAGGCGTGATCTGCCGTCCCCAGTTAAAATACAGCATCTTAAGAACATAGAGTAAATATGCAAGTTGCCATTACCCTCTCAATTCCTACTCCCCTCCTCAAAGGTAATCACTGATAACACAACACATAAATATTTCTGCTTAACCACATATTTTGTTTTGTGAATGCATTCATTCTAGACCCATCTGCTTTTACTTTCAGTTAATAAAATTCTTGGACTTTTTAGAACTTCCATACGCATATCCCCCACATACTCCTGTAAGACAGCAGGGGGAGGGGCTGACTGTGTGCTGGTGTCAGACTAGTCACAGATCCTGATTCTGCCACTTCCTAATTACTTGACCTTGGCCAAGTCACTTAACCTCTGTATGCTCCAGTTCATTCAGCTGTAAAGTAGGGATAATAAGAGCATGTACCACAGGAGGGTGTTAGGGGATGGAAATTGTAAAATATAGGTAAGCCTCCAGTAACTCTTAGCTGCTATTATTATTACCACTACTGTTAATTATGTGTTAGCTGGTACATAGTGTTCTGTTGTGTTATAGGCTGAATGTTTGTGCTTCTAGACATCCACATGTTGAAATCCTAAATCCCAAGGTGATAGCATTTGGAGGTGAGGCCTTTGGAAGATGATTAGGTCATGAGGGTGGAGCCCTCGTGAATGGCTTCAGTACTCTTATAAAAGAAATGCCAGAGCTGGGCATGGTGGTGCACACCTATAATCCCAGTACTTGAGAGGCTGGGACAGGAGGATCGCAGTTGCCTCAGCAACTTACAGCGAGGCCCTATGCAATTTAATGAGACTTTGTTTCAAAAATAAAATAGGGCTGAGGGTGTATCTCAGAGGTAGAATGCCCTTGGGTTCAATCCCCAGTACAAAAGGAGAAAAGAAAGAGAGAGAGAGAGAGAGAGAGACAGAGAGACAGAGAGACAGAGAGACAGAGAGAGACAGACAGAGAGAGAGAGAGAAAGCAAGCAAGCGAGCCAGAGAGCTTTCTTGCCCCTTTTCTCCATGCTAGGACACAGCAAAAAGATGGCAATCTAAGAGCCAGAAAAAGGGCCCCACCAACCACCAAGTCTGCTGGAGCATTGATCTTGGATTTCTACGCCTCTGTAACTGAGAGAAATAAATGTTTGTGGTGTAAGCCACCCAATCTATGGTATTTTTGTTATAGCAGCCCAAACAGTCTAAGACACATAGTATGAATGTGTCACAAATCCTAATCTATCTGTTTTGATTCTATTTTTAATAGCTGCAGATCATTATACCATATGGATTTACCATTGTTTTCTTAACTCAGTGTTATGTTGTTAGGTACTCAGCAAGTTTCCTCTTTTTATTATAAGCAACACTGCAATTAATATCTTTATAGTCAGATTATGTTGCATCTCTATCATAATTCATCAAGATAAATTCCAAGAAGTGGATTTTCGGTTAATCTTTCATAAAATGCTGAGTTAGGAAGCCCCAGGCCCTACAGTTGTCATGTCACCATGGAGTAGAAAGCCCAGAGAAGGCAGATAAGATGCCAGGGAGCCAGCTCTCTGCTCCGCAGGATTCTGCTAGCCCCAGAGTGTGCGTGGTCTATTACTCACCTCTTTCTCTCAGAACTCAAGCTTCTTTTCCCCCAAGGAAAACCATGTTTTCAGTATCTTGTGCCATAATTTCCATCTGTATATCCAAAAGCACTATGAAATGAATCATCCTCACCAACTATTGGGCCAATTCATCATTTCAGTCATTTCAACAGTACAGCAACCATTTGACATTGTGCATTATTTTGAAAGCAATTAACTTGATAAGCCTGATTCTTCTGAAATTCATTTGGAAGGGATGGACGATTGAGGACAGCGAGGCTGTAGGTATAGTAAGCCACATAGTGGTTGGTCGGTATGTACAGCAGCATTTTTTCCCATATAGTCAATAGTATCTACTGGGAATCTACAAAGGATTTGTCACTGGCAAGGACAGAGAAGTTTAATACAAGCCCCTTCTTTAGTAACCTTATTCTGTTTGAACAGTTAAGAAAAATGCACATGTAACAACTCAAAAGTCATAAAATAGCATATACACTCAGGTGCTAAGTGGAATCTACAAAATGCAACACTAGCTGGGTGCAGTGGTGCAGGCCTGGGATCTCAGTACTTGGAAGGCTGAGACAGAAGGATCACAGGTTCAAAGCCAGTGTGCAGTGACTTAGCAAGACCCTGTTTCAAAATTTTTAAAAATGGAAAGGAGCCAGGCATGGAGGTACACACCTGTAATGCCAGTACTTGGGAGGCTGAGACAGGAGGATCACAGGTTCATGGCCAGCCTCAGCAACTTGGTGGGGTCCAGCTTGGTGAGGCCCTCGGCAACTTAGTGAGACCCTGTTTCAAAATTAAAAAAAAATAACAGAGCTGAGGGTGTGGCTCAGAGGTACAATGCCCCTGGGTTCAATCCCCAGTAACACACACACACACACACACACACACACACACACACACATTTTTTAAAAAATAAAAAGGGCTGGGGCGTAGCTCAGTGGTAGCATGCCTCTGGATTCAATCCCCAGTACTACAAAAAAAAAAAAAAAGCAATACTCTCAGCTGCTCGGCAACAGAGGGGCATCTTCACTATACTATTGAGGAGCCAAGGCACACAGAGGCACAACTATTTTCCCATGTCTCACAGATCACCTGGAGGAGGTCAGGGCTATGCCCACGTTGTCTAACCCACTCGCTGAGCCACCAAACTTCACTGCTTCCACAGAAGGAGGACACAGCTCAGGAAAAGAAGCCAGGAAATGTTCTATGAAGAAATGGGAATGAGCCTGACCCTGAATGGATAACTGAAGTTGGAGTAGCAGAAAGTAAGAGAGCGCACCCTAAGATGCAGGAAGCCTGCACCAAAGCCCAAGGGTGAGAATCAGTCCAACACCAGGGCTGGGGGCAGTGAGGTATCTGACTGACTGGCAGGAAAAGTGAGAAATAAGCAGGAAGTGGAAGCAGATGCTGGAGGCCTTCAAACCAAACACAGGAGGTGGGGAAAGTCTGAACAGGGTGTGAGCGATAGGAAGCATGGGAGGCTGTGAGCCAGGAAGCGATAGCAAAAGAGGCTTGGGGTGGGGGTGCAGCTTAGTGGTAGAGGGTGTGCTGAGCATGCACAAAGCCTTGAATTGAACCTCCAACACTCACTGCCTCCCAAAAGTTATTAAAGGACATTGGTTCTCAGCCAGGGATAATTTTGTTCCCCAGGGGACATGTGACAATATCTAGAAACAGTGGTTATCACGACTGGGAAGGGTGATACGGGCATCTAGTAGTTAAAGGTTAGGGATGCTGCAAAACATCAAAGAAATGAACAGGACTGCTCCCATCCACCAGAATGACAGTAGTGATAGAAGTTTAGAAACCCTGGTTTAGAAGCCAGGCATAGTGGTGTATGCCTGTAATCCCAGTACTTGGGAGGCTGAGACAGGAGGATCACAGTTTCAAGATCAGCCTCAGCAACCTAGTGAGACCCTGTTTCCAAAGAATAAATAAATAATGAAAAGAAAAGAAAAAGGAAAATGCAGGGCTGGTGACGTGACTCAGTGGTAGAGTACTTGCCTCGTATGTGCAAGGTCCTGGGTTCAATCCCCAGTACCAAAAAAGGAAGATGCAATTTACAATCCTTCATTCAAAAGATTTTCTACAAAATGTTGGAAAACTGAACCGAAGACCCTTTCTCTTTCAAATCATCTAAGGACACCTTGTTTTTTCTGATCTAAAATATTTTAAATTACATACAACTTTAAGAAAAATGCCAACCAGGCATGATGGCATATGCTCATCATCCCAGTACTTGGGAGGCTGAGACAGGAGAATTGCCAGTTCAAGACCAGCCTCAGCAACTTAGCCAGACTCTCAGCAACCTAACAAGACCTTGGTTCAAAGCAATAAAAATTTTAAAAAGGACTAGGGGTGTGGCTCCAAGGTAGAATCCCCCTGGGTTCAATACTTCGTACTGAAAAAGGAAGATGAAATTTTTAATACCTCTTCCAAAAGATTTTCCACAAAAATTTGGAAATTTTAGCCTAAGACATTTTCTCTTTCAAATCATCTAAGGACACCTTTTTTTCTGATCTAAAAAATTTAAGTTATATACAACTTCCAAGAAAATTTCCGCCTTGTAGGTATAGGATACAAAGTTTTAACTTTATCAGCAACATTTCTTTCTTTTTTTAGAGCAGAATCTGAAGCAAATTTGGCAAAATGTTAACATCTGTTAAATTTGGATGGTGGGTACATGGGTGTCTGTTATTTTCTGCACTTTATATGTACTTGGAATTTTTTATGATTAACAAAAAACAGGGTGGGGGAAGAAAGAGAAAAGTCTTGGCATAGTAGTTGATAACTCTCTTTAGAATTTTTATTGGTATTTACAAATGTCATTTCTTTAAATTACGGAAGTTACATGTGAATACATGTTCATCGTAAAAACTGACCAAGAGTACATAAAAAGGAATAAAAAATAGAAATCCCCTTTTTCTTCAGTCCTCTTCTTCTCTCCTTAGGTAACTACTGCCATATGTCAATATACACATATCCAGACTTTTGCCTATGCATTTGTAGATAGAAAGGAAGGGAAGGAAGAAGGGAGAAGAAAAGATGGGTGATGTCTAGATATTTCTCTACCTATGAATCTATCTTACATCACATATGTAACCTGTTCTTTTCATTAACACACATCAGTAAGTTGCCATTCCATGTCAATTTATAAAGATCTGCCTCTTCCTTTGAAATATTTGATAGTATGAGTATTTCACAATGTATTTACTAAGATTGCTATATATTGAAGTTGATTTTAGTCATTTGCTATTTCAAACAATGCTGGAACATAGAACTTTGTGTTCATATGTAAGGATTTCTTGTAGGGAAGATTCCTAGAAATAAAATGTCCATGTCAAAGGCTATATAGACTTCTAATTTTATTTATTTATTTATTTATTTATTTATTCATTCATTCATTCATTCATTCATTCATTGCAGTACTAGGGATTGAACCCAGGAGCATTCTACCTCTGAGCTACACCCCCAGCCCTATATTTTATTCTTTATTTTGAAACAGGGTCTCACTAAGTTGTGGAGGGCCTCACTAAGTAGCTGAGGCTGGCCACAAACCCAGATCCTCCTGTCTCAGCCTCCCGAGTACTGGGATAACAAGCGTGTGCCACCACGCCTGGCTTAGACTTCTAACTTTAATGAGCAGCATATGGGACATACATTCCCTAAACATGTGCTGATGCTCCACACAATCAGACTACAAGTTTTGCCACATTTACCAAAACTACACCCAGAAACCTACTCCACAGACTTGCAGCCAAGTCTATTTGCCTACACAATTTAGCTTTGTAACCATAGAACTCGACTGCCTCCTAAGCTGGAAAATCCTATTAAACTATTTTTTTTTTTGGTACTGGGGATTGAACCTGAAGGTATTTTACCTCCAAGGTACACTCCCTAGCCCCCTGCCCTCCCTTTTTTAAAAATTTGAAACAGGGTATCGCTAAGTGTCTGAGGGTCTCACTAAATTGCTGAGGCTGGCCACGAACCTGTGATCCTCCTGTCTCAGCTTCCCTAGTGCTGAGATTACAGGTGTGAACCACCATATCCAGCTAAAACAATTCTTAAATTTTATAAATGTCACATTTCTAGATAACTGCCTTTTCTCATTTCTTCTTGTGATCAGTGGTGTGCATGCATGTGTGTGCTGTGTGCATGTGTGCGTGCATGTGTGCGCACGCATGTTTGTCCATGTGAGCATGTGTGCATGTGCATGTTTGCACGTGTGTGCGTGCATGTGCTATGTGCATGTGTGTGTGCTGTGTGCACATGTTTGCATGTGTATGCATGTGTGTGTACATGCGAGTGTGTGTGTTTGTAAATGTGTGTGCGTGTGTTTGTGCATGTGAGCATGTGTTTGCACATGTGTGTGTGCATGTGTTTGTGCGTGTGTGTGGGGTGCATGTGTGTATGCATGTGTTTGTGCATACGTGTGGGGGGTGCATGTGTGTGTGCATGCACACAAGTGTTCTTTTTATTTCTTCCATAATAAAGCTTTTCAGGTAGTCTAAATTCTAAACAGGATTCTCTTGTTCTTTAGAAATTCCTAAATCCAAATGGATTTTTAAATAGCTTTTATCTCTTTTGGCTCAGCTAGAACTTTTTTATATTTTAAAATCATGAGGAAGCCGGGCGTGGTGGCGCACGCTTGTAATCCCAGTACTTTGGGAGGCGGAGACCGGAGGATCCGGGTTCGCGGCCAACCTCAGCTCACGCACGTTCTCTATCTCTCTCTCCCTGTCTCTCTCTGTCTCTCTCTGTCTCTCTCTCTCTCTCTCTCCTCTGTGAGGCCCTCCGCAACTTCATGAGACCCGGTCTCAAAATAAAGTATAAAAAATAGGGCCCGGGGCATAGCGCGGAGGTAGAACGCCCCTGAGTTCAATCCCTGGTACCGCAAAAAAAAAAAAAAAAAAAAAAAATCATGAGGAGCTGGGTGTGGTGGCGCACACCTGTAATCTCAGTACTTGGGAGGCTGAGAGAGGAGGATTGAAGGCCAGCCTCAGCAACCTAGTGAGAAGCTGTTTCAAAATAAAAAAATAAAACAGGGCTGGGATGTAGTTCAGAGGTGGAATGCCCCTGGGTTTGATTCCCAGTACCACAAAAAAGAAAGAAGGAAGGAAGGAAGGAAGGAAGAAAAGAAAGAAAGAAAGAAAAAGAGAGAGAAAGACAAATGGGTACATGACACAAGTTTCACCAGTCATTTAATTTTCTCTTCCATGTGGAGTCAGAGACAGATATTTAGACTGCTTTCCTACATCTAAGCAAATACAGATAAAATCTCTTTGGAGACATACCGTTTTGATATGATCTTTACATGAATTTTCATCTTTGAAATTCTAAAAGAACCTAGAAAACAGTTCCATTCAATAAACAATGTTTGCCTGGTGCTCCTTGCTAAGACTCCTCTGGAGATAAATCTGAGCATAAACTGGATTTAAAAAGCAAATTCCACTTAAAGAGATTTGTTTCTAAGAGCAGCCAAAATTTTAAGAGTGCTGAAAGCAGCGGGACGTGGTGGCACATGCCTGTAATCCCAGTACTTGGCAGGCTGAGACAGGAGGATCAGAGGTTCAAGGACAGCTTCAGCAACCAGGGAGATCCTCAGCAACCTGGCAAGACCGTTTCAACATAAAAAATTAAAAGGCTGGTAGTGTAGCTCGGGTACAGAGCCCCTGGGTTCAATCCCCAGTACCACAAAAAAAAAAGAGTACTAAAAGTACCATCTCCCTCTGGACCCAGAGATTGTCCATTTTCCATGTTACACATTTGTTCTTCTGATATAATTTTTCGCTGGGTGTGGTGACGCACGCTTGTAATCCCAGTACTTTGGGAGGCAGAGACCGGAGGATCCGGGTTCGCGGCCAGCCTCAGCTCTCTCTCTCTCTCTTTCTCTCTCTCTATCTCTCTTTCTCTCTCTCTCTCTACCTAGTGAGGCCCTCCGCAACTTCGTGAGACCCAGTCTCAAAATAAAGTATAAAAAATAGGGCCGGGGGCGTAGCGCGGAGGTAGAACGCCCCTGCGTTCAATCCCCGGTACCGCAAAAAAAATTTAAAAAATAAATAATTTTTCCTGAGCTATGTGCTGTGCTTCTACTGCGCAGTGCAAGCGCAAGCGTCGGCAGGCGTTTCCGTCGAGTCTAGAGGATGCAGATGCGTAGATGCCCCACTCACCGGTGCTTCCTCTTCCCTCCAGCTTACCTCCTGCATGGGGTTGCCAGATAAAGTGCATGCCAACTGGCGACGCGAGCCATGTCGCTTTACTTAAATATTCATAATGTCAGCAACAGCTGGCATTCATTGATCTTCTGGAACAGAAAGGTTCCCCGAGGCAGGTTTGAAACTTAAACTATTCTAAGCTGGGCGTGGTGGCGTACGCTTGTATCCCAGTACTTGGGAGGAGGGGACGGGGGATGCGGTTCACGGCCAGCCTCAGCCACTTAGTGAGGCCCTCCACAACTTCCTGAGACCCGGTTTCAAAATAAAGTATAAAAAAATAGGGCCGGGGGTGTAGCTCGGAGGTAGAACGCCCCTGGGTTCAATCCCCCGTACCGAAAAAAAAAAAAACTATTCTATTCTAAAGGATAGTGTTCAAAGATACCCAGCAATTTACACTTCTGTGGGGAAAATGGCTATCATTTGAGTTGTTCTCTGTGTCAGACCCTTTTTATATTCACTTGTTATAAAAAAAAAAGAGCAGGTATCAGGATCTATATTTTCTTTCTTTCTTTTTGTGGTGCTAGGCATTAAACCCAGAGGCATTCTACCTCCAAGTTCACCCCCAGATCTTTTTATTTTTTATTTTGAAACAAAGTCTTTCCAGGTTGCTGAGAGTCTCACTACGTTGCTAAAGCTGTCCTTGAACCTGCGATCCTCCTGTCTCAGCCTTCCAAGTACTGGGGTTACAGGTATATGCCACCATGCCCAACTAGAATCCATATTTTAGATGTGAGGAAACAATCCCAGGGAGAAGAGCTGAGTTGTCCAGAGGTCCACAGCTGATAACCACCTGCTGAACTGTGTTCACTTGGCACCAATTTCCGGGCTACTTTACTCCACTGGGTTATTAACCTCCTTTCCAGGGTCAGCAAACTCATCAGTGACTTTGGAGCTTCATGTTGATTTAGGCCTTCACCTTTCAGCATGGAATCAGACTCCTTTGGCAATTTAGTTCCAGGCCATTTGTCCCCACAGCTAACAAATGGCTCCCTCAGGATGGAATGATGTTGATGTGTCTACTCATCCCTTCTCTAGTTTTCAGATCTTATCTGCATTTAGTCTCTGGTCACAAATGAAGCACTTCTTTGTTTTTAATATACTTTTATTGGTGCATTGTAGTCACACATCATAATGAAGTTCAGAGTGATAGGGACATCCATGCACACAGCACTTGGCGAACTTCCCCCTGGGATCCCATGCCATTCCCACCCTTTCCCTGTACACAATATGGAGACTGACATTGATAATTTCATATATGTGCATAGCATCAATTGAAGTGTTTCCTTCCGATCTGGAGAAGATTATGTTAAGCGAGATCAGTCAATCACAAAAAAAGAAGGGACACATGTTTTCATTAATATGTGCAACCTAAGGAGTAGTAGGGTCACACAAGGGACTCCGGTTGATAATGGAGAACCCTCAGTGGGGCAAGGTAAGTGGTACAAGGGAAGGGGAAGAGCAAGAAAGAAGTGAATCAGTGAAATTACTATCATGAACAATGTGTACATGTGAAAATAAACCAACATCATTCTCGTACTTCATATGGGTGGGGGAAGTGGGGGGGGACACTAAGAGCTGTGTGCATGTATGTTAACATCAAATAGATATTCATTGTGATGTGAAAATCCAAAGCACCAATAAAAGCATGTTAAAAAAAATGAAGTGTTTCCTTCCTCAAGTCTCCCCGCCTCCCTCCCCTAGATGTCCTCCATTGCTCCACTGGGGTTTCTCCTCCTTTATTTAGAGTCCTTCTTATACCCCAGTTTCTGATCTTGCATTATAGTTTATGGAGTAAGGATGGAAGTTGTGAAGGACATGTACCATCCATCCACCTCTGTCAGCCAAGAGGATATTGATGATCGATCATGCATGGCAACCTTCCCTACAGAGCTTAGGTGTAGCCCCAGACTCCTCAATCTGGCACTCCAGACAAACCAAGCAATTAAAATTGGTGATAGGACATGCATTTTCCATCACCAACACTGGAAAACCTCCTTCAAGTGTACTTGATGTAGAAACCTTCTTAATTAGTGAAATGTCTGAAATACTGAAAACTGTTAAAAAATAATAACTTCTAAGCATGCACAACTGGAATTCAAAGAGTCTTACGTAAGTCAAAATTTAACTCCTAGTCAAGAAGAATTTGTAATTAAATCAGAGATCTGGCCAAATAGGAGCTGATGTTTACTTTAAATGTAACCATGAAGCCAGAAATGGTAGAGCACACCTATAACCCCAGTACTTGGGAGGCTGATACAGGAGGATTGCAGGTTTGAGACCAGTCTCAGCAACCTAGTGAGGCTCTCAGCAACCTAGCAAGATCCTATTTCAAACAAAAAAATAAAAAAATAAAAAGGGCTGGAGGTGTATCTGGGAGATAGAATGCCCCTGGGTTCAATCCCTAGTACCACAAAAAAAATGATTTTAAAAAATGTAACCATGGAAGCATGTAGGACTACTTCCCCAAAATGTTCTCTGAAACTTGAAGTTCTTTGCTTCTGTTGAACCTTGGGACTCTGGTGTATCAAATGCAACTCAGAATCAGCCAATTAATTAAAGAAGCTGTGAAAATCATCTGATTATAAATCCAGAGACATTAAATTTACTCTCTTTTTTGTGGCACTGGGAATTGAACCCAGAGTCATTCTACCTCTAAGCTACACCCTCAGTTCAATTTTATTTATTTGGAAACAGGGGCTCACTAAGTTGCAGAGGGCCTCACTTCGAAGCCAAGGGTGGCTTCAAACCTGTGATCCTCCTGTCTCAGCCTCTCAAGTACTGGGATTACAAGAGTGTGCCACCATGCCCAGCAAATTTACTTTTTCAAAGGCTATTTTTAATTTTGATTCATTCATGGAGTACCTACTTACTGAGTGCCAACTCTCTGCTGGCCACATTGCTGGTGCTGGGGATGGCAACGGTGACTATGGTGAAGAGGACCTCTATCCTCACAGTGCTCAGCAGAGCTGTCCTCGCTCATGTCTGCTCCCCCGGCCAGTGGTCAACTGCTGGGTAGCTCGGCCAGGGCAGAAGGAGAAGGTCTACAAATTTCCAATCTCGCTTGTTTGTAGATGCTACTTCAAGTAGCTCCAAAAGCTTCCTGATACCTCTTTTTCAGCCACATGGAACATTTAGCAGCCAACTTGATATGTTTTGTTGTTGTTGTTGTTATTATTATTATTATTATTATATTTGTTTGTTTGTTTTGGTATTGGAGATTGAACCCAGGGGCATTCTACCTCCAAACTACACCCTCAGTCCTTTTTATTTCTTATTTTGAAACAAGGTCATGCTAAGTCCCTGAGGGACTAAGTTGCTGAGGCTGTCCTCAAACCTGTGATCCTCCTGTCTCAGCCTCCCAAGTACTGAGATTACAGGTGTATCCCACTGCACCCAGCTCACCCTGATATAATTTTTTTTTCTTTTGCGGTACCGGGGATTGAACACAGGGGCGTTCTACCTCTGTGCTATACCCCCGGCCCTATTTTTTTATGCTTTATTTTGAAACCGGGTCTCACGAAGTTGCGGAGGGCCTCACTAGGTAGAGAGAGAGAGAGA